>BJKM01000324.1:656931-831946 GCA_015082035.1 Chaenogobius annularis
CAAATCATAATTTCTGCAAAAAAGATCAGATTCGTTTCGGCCCGGTGTGTGCGTAACATGGTTGCTGGGTAACAGTTGCGGAATGCCATCGATTACAGTCGTTTACGACCAGGAAGTCGACTTCGAAACCTAAAAAACGCTGCCAAACTTGTGTATAATGTTATTCGCTGCGCTTCAGTCAAATGGGTGGTCCAACATGTTCACTTTGACCCGGTTTACGCTTGATATCTCTGTGGCCCATTCACATGAAACAAAAACGGGCACAAAGCTCAATTAGCAGCGGGAGATGAATCAGAGAATAAATTATAGCGAGTTTTATCGTCTGTAAGTCAAGAAGATACAGCGATGTTTCTGCAGTTTGTGGTTCATTTATGGTTCATTTTATGGTTCATTTATGGTTCATTTATGTTCATTTTATGGTTCATTTATGGTTCATTTTATGGTTCGTTCACGTTTTCTGTGAGTTTTTCTAGCGCGTTCCCGATGCGTCGTTGAAATATCGACCGAATATCGTCATCGAGATCGGGTTCAATGTCTTTTCAAATGAGCGACCAAACGCGGCGATGGCGAGGGAGAACTCCTGTAGTCGATCGAATGCGGGATTGACGCGTTTTAATGCCGTACCGCGGAACATTGCAGCCTGACGCTCGACAAGGAAAGTTACGCAGCGCGCCTTTAAGACAGGTTTAGCACATGTTTATGGCAACAAAGTGATTACAGGTTCAACATTTTCAAAAAACAGTGCCTTTTTCTTTTCCCACCCATTTGTGATTCCGGCTCAGATCATGGAACGACACTGCCACCTGTTGGTTATTTTAGGAAAAGTGGGATTATCAAGCGAAAAACATGAATTGTAGTTTGTTTGTTTTTATTGCTGGAGTATGTTAAAAGTATGGAATATAAGTTTTTTTATCTGGTAAATGACGGAATGAATGCTTTGATTGAAGAGAATAGAAAGACTTTTTTTTACGGTTTCACGTTTTCGCAGTTAAAATGTAAATAAATCTGTTTTAAATATTGAGCCTCGTCTTTCTCCTCCATCTTTTCCAACGTGGCAGTGGTGGCAGAAGGACGCCGTTTTGGGAAAGTAAGTACAAACAAAGTGCTTTTCTTGACCGTTTTAGACCCACTGAAAAGGACGAGGGTTATTTTTTTGCACATTTAGAGTTTGAGATGAGAAAACGGAAATATACAAATAAAAATAATTTTTAAAAAACAGCTTGAAAAATTTGCAAATCTCTGTTTCTATTGATCAAAAATGTTAATTTTTTTTCCATCCAGATAATTACTTTTCACGCTTTTAAATTGCACCGACACTTTTCCTTAAACCTTTATTAAACCTTTATTCCTTAAATAAATGTTACACTTCGTCCACCACTGGTAAAAAGTACAGATACATTGAGCAAAAACAAATTACTGTAGTACAAGTAACGCGTAAAAAAATCTACTCTGCAAAGCTAGAAAGTGCAAACATTTTCAAACTGAATTGGTTTCGTAAAGTGTCACAGAGATAAAATATAAACTTCTGTCCTGTTTCTTCTCCACATTAAAAAAACACTTTATTTGCATTTATGTTTTGGTGAAAACGTCTGAAAACGTCTGAACTGAACGCCAAGACCTGCAGCGACTGATTTCCTCTGACAAATCCATCATTCTGAGATGTTTCAAGACCAGTTTGCGCTCCGAACACGCGAGCGAAAAAAATAAAACTTTAAAGTAAAAACAGGCACCGGAGTCTTCGCACAGAGTCCAGCCGACTGTTCGCGCTCCGACGTGTTCAGGAACGGCTTCGGCTTGAAACGGGGTCTCATCGTTTTAGTCTGGAGTTTGAGTCGAGTCGCTTTGTCAAAGATAATTCACAGCGCTCTAATGCGGTCGTCCCACATTCCTCACCGCGCTCTCACATTGCGGCGCGGCACAGCGGCATTTCGCGTGTACTTTCAGCTGTTCAGATTCACTCGCCTCAAAACAAACGCACAATAATAAAGACGCGTATGAAAATATTCAGATGTCGGGATGAATAAAAGCACGATCAGACACATTTATTTGGCTGAAGAGAGAAGGAGTGGCAGAAGTTTGTTGTTGTTGTCCGTCGCCCTCTTCTGGACACAAGTGATGCCTACAACAGTGATAATAATAAAAGTCTGTAAACAAAGACCCCCTTTGTCTGAGTTGTTTTTGTAGAGCGGTGCAGTGACGCAATGACAGACTTTAATTAAACAGATTTGACATTTTTTGTGTGTGTAAATTGTCAATAATTAAAAGTCTGTTTTGTTTACTTTTGTGTTTGTGAAAACGAGATCTCAGTGGGACTTCCCTGGTTAAATAAATGTGAAATATACAATAATAATAATACAAAATAATAATATAATAGTGTAAAAGTACACAACAATGATAATAATAATAAATATAGCCACAAGCGGCAATGATCGGCCCTCGCCACCATGGTGCCATGCCACCCCGCAAGAGGAGGGGGGCGCTGACACGCCCCAATTTTCTTCCTTTTATTACACCTACTGCTACATGGTGCTAGCGCGCATCACTGTGTACTGAAAATGTCAATATTTTGGGAAATGTTTGCGGCTGTGCCGCACAAAGGCACAAAGTGTAAATATGTTCAAATTTGAGAGATTTGGTGATTTTCCCATTGGAATAACATTTTTGTCAGAGGTTTAGGGTGAAGGGTTTAACAACTGATACGAATACGGGATTCAGACTTTGTATGCGCAAACGCCAGCAAATTAAAAATTGGGGACATTTCTGAAATTCTAGCCACAGTTTGCGGAACAGAAATATAGCAAAATAATTCAGAGAACGTTTGATGTCCTACTGCTCATTCACCCATTCACTCATTGTTGACTCCTTTTCTCATCGCAGGAGTAAGTATGCATTTTTCACTGGTTTTTGCCAGGGGCGACTGGGTGATCGCCACGGCAATCGCCACTGGTGCTTGCGCTTTCCTACGTCATGGTGTGGGCCCCTGACGGGTACTTTTGTTATTTTTGAGTGGGCTCTGCCCACTTTGTGTTATTGGCCCTCTGTACAATGATAATGTAAAATGTTCCCAATACTAATTAGTATGCACGGGACGTACATGAGTGGGGGCGTGCTTTAGTGACTGTTTGGGAGCGGCCGAGCGCTTCGTGCCCACTTTCGTGACCGAAAAAGCCTCTCGCCAGCTTGTGGCGCTCGGGCCTAATAATAAATAAATAATTTTATTATCAGCCCTAGCTTTTAGTCCTGGTTTTAGTCCAGTTTAAGGCCAGGTTGGCTCCTGATCTCTGGTTTTAGACCTCATTAGACCTGTTGTTGTGTAATGCAGTTCAAACACAACATTTAGTTGATACGTTTTAGTGTTTTTAATGTAACAAACAATGTGTCTGTGAGTGAAAATGTAATATGCCTTTTAGTAATCAAAACAACTCATTGATTGATCAAAAGGATAATTGTTTGGCTAATTGCTAAATAATTAGCAAAAATGGTCATTCAGTGCAGCTCTGTGGGTCATAGGCCTTAAGTCCTAAAACAGGATCTTATTATTGAAGGATAATGCATAATAAAGTTATTTCATAGTTTATATAAGTTAAGCTGATGTGTGTGTTTAGCACAGGGTGAAGGCCCTGTTGTGTTTGTATTTCTGTGTCTGCAGATGCTCTCCTCCACAGGTCTTCAGAGCAGAGATAACAGAAGAGAGATAAGAACTCCATATAAGGGCAAAGGACCGAGACCAGGATCGTAACCAGACTAAGCCCAGCAGCGGACTCGACCCCCACACTAAGGAGGAGGAACGACCCCCTCTGTGCTATAAAACTGTTGTGTAGTCGAATTTCCTTTGTCTCTTGTTCCTCTGCACGTAAAGCACATGAGTTGTGTGTGGTGCAGGTAAAAGGAACAGGAACCCGGATCGATCTGTCAGCACATTTCTTAGAACACTTAGTATTAGGGCGAATACATTTTGTAAACTTAAAACTCTGACGTCTCCGGTTGTCTCTCCTCCGATGCGTGAACCCCCCAGGGAATAACAAAGCGTAATTATTCCCTACATTATTCATACTTTACCAAATAAAATGAGTGTTGTACGATTGAGAGTCCAGCATGACGCAAAGAAGTAAAAATAAAATGACTGGAAATGTTGCTCATTTGAATCAGGAACTGCTTTAAACAGGAAAAAATTTGAGGAAGTGTTTGAAGGAAGCAGAGCAAGAAGTGTTTGTGTAAAAACGGATTATTTCATCTTGAGAGCGGAGCAGCAGCAGCAGCGATGGTCTGGTCCAGGAGTGTTCTGGTTCTCGTCCTGGTTCTCCTGCGCTCAGGTGAGTCTCAGTTCAAACATTCGCGATGGAACCATATTTTTTGTTTCAAGACTGTGAACTCTGGAACCAAAAAGACATTAATCTCCTCGGACGCCGTTTGTGAGTGTAGGAAAGGGAGTTTATGTGTGTCTGTAATTATTATTCTTTTTAAAATGTTTTTAGTCAGCCAAGGCAAAGTAACTAATTTTTTTTACATATTTTTTTAGTACAATTTTAGAAATAGCAAAACATAAATACATTTTAAAAATACTAATAATAATAATAATAAAATACAATGATGTTTGCAAATAATTGTCCCATTTTGTGTAATAAATAACTCTAATAAATGTTGTTCAATCTTTTTATTTCAGACGCTTTTAAGTCTGTTCTAGTGGAAGAAGGAGACCACGCCACTTTGTCCTGTGAGGTTCAGGACAAAAACCAGTGTCCATCCACAGACTGGAGCTCTCTTACACAGAACGGCTTTCTCAGTCCTGTTCAAAGGAGGACAGAGGGAGAAGGGACTGAGTCCATCTGTGAGGCCCCTGCAGAACTGCTCCCTGCTTTTACACAACGTCACAGAGGAACAGGCCGGACTGTACATCTGCGAACACGACAATGGAACCGACCAACAGGGAACCTATAATTATCTGTCTGTTGCAGTCTGTAAGTATCGTGTTACTTCCAGTTTATTGGAATAGTTTAGAGTTTACAGAACAGAGCGTAAGGACATTTTACTTTCTGGACTTTTTACACGAGATGCAGTTTGTGTTTCAGAAAGTAGTGCGATTCTAACTGGGCTCACTCCAGACTGATCTGTCTCTGAAGTGAGTTCTTCACATGAATCAGTCTGAAGGCTCTCGCTGACTTCTCGCTGATTGGTCGAAGGGTAACAACAGCAGAAGAAGCAGAAAAGTCTTCTTTCTCATCCACAAATGTACAAAGTGCCGTTGTGTGCAGGATTTTGGAAAACGAACTAGTTTAATGTATTTCTCCTTAACCTGGCTAAAGTACGGCCGTCAGAGCCGTGTGATTGGTTCCAGTCTCGCCTCCGGGCCCTAAATGCCGTGTGATTGGCCCGTTGAACCACTGGTGTGAACCTCAAAAGAATCAGCGGGAGCCAAACAAGATGAATTCTCAAGAGTTTGTGAATTCACAAAATCGCTGCAAGAGTTTAGTGCAATTCATAATTTAGTTTTATGCTTGTTCCTCTCTCTTTCTGTGATTTTTCTCTCCAGTGTCTCAGAGGAAAGAGGAGGACAGAGTGAACTTGAACTGCTCTGTTACACGCTATCTTCATCAAGTGAAATGGCTCAACAACGACCAAGAAGTGACCGATGATCACAAAGAGCTGCAGATGTCTCACTCTTGTGATTTCTTTCGATGTTGGACCTCTGTCTCCTTCAAAGACGAGTTTCCTTCTTCTCAGTTTTATCAGACTCTGAAGTGTGAGGTCACAGAGAGAGGCTCTGCACAGATCCTCACCTTCTTCCCTCAATCTCCAGGTGAGACCAGACTTAGAACATTGATTTATCTGATTTGTGACTGGGGATTAGCGTTTTCTGGTGAAGGGTCCCAAACCTCCATTTGGGAAATTCATCATGTCTTCTTTTTGAATACATTTGTTTGTTTAAAACAACCTATTTTGTCTTGAAAACAAACAAAACCTTCTTGTCTCCATGGAGAACTTATTGTTTTTCCTAGGATGATCCATAGTAGGGCATTAAATCTCTGTATCTATGGAGACAAGCAGGTGGCGCCACAGGGTCAAGTTTTTCTAGCAGTAAAAATGTCTGTAATTGAATAAATGCAAAGATAGGTGTATTTAATGCCATACTGCGGAACATTACAGACAAAGGAGACGAGCAGGTGTTGGACCCTCCACCAGAAAACTAAGAGTGCACCTTTAATAATAAAGTTTATGTTTAGGTTTGCCAACAGCGCCACCCAGAGACGGTCCATCTGAGGAGACGCCAACCACCGGAGCACCTGCAGGTACTCTCTACTGCCCCCCACTGAGCACCTGCAGGCACTCTATACTGCCCCCCACGGTCAAATAGTTTAAGACATAAAAGAGAAGAGTGCAAAGAAAATAATTTCAGTCATGTGCACAGCCAAACAGGTTTTAGCTTAGATTTGAACAATGCCAGAGCAGAACCTGTCTCACATCCTCAGGAAGACTGTTCCAGATTTTAACTGTGTAAAACTGAAACACAGATTCCCCATGTTTAGTCCTGACTCTGGGCACCAGCAGGAGGCCGGTCCCTGAGGTCCTCAGAGTCCGAGATGGTTCATATGGCACTAACATGTCCGAGATGTACTTTGGTGCTAGGCCATGGAGAGACTTGTATACAAGCAGAGCTGCTTTGAAGTCTATTCTCTGAGCCACAGGGGGCAGTGCAGAGACCTGAGCACAGGACTAATGTGATCGTACTTCCTGGTTCTAGTCAGGACTCAAAGCAGCAGCGTTCTGGATGTACTGCAGCTGTTTTACAGCTCGTTTGGAGAGGCCAGTGAGCAGGCCGTTACAGTAGTCTAATCTACTAGAGACAAACGCATGGATAAGTCTCTCCAGGTCTGGTTTAGACACTATACTTTTGATTTTGGCCGTTTTTTAGATGGTAAAAGGCTGATTTGATGTGGATGTTAAAATTAAAGTCTGAGTCCATTATTACCCCCAGATTCCTAACTTGAGCTGTAGGTTTTAGAGCGAGACTCTGGAGGTGACTGCAAACACTTTCTCTTTGTTTCTGTGGGCCAAAGACGATTTCAGTCTTGTCTGAGTTCAGCTGGAGAAAGTTGTTTTGCATCCACACACTGATCTGTTGGATGCAGTGACAGAGTGAATCCACTGGTCCATATTCACCTGTCGCCAGGGAAACATAGATCTGCATAATTTTTATTTTTGAACAGAAGGGGGTCCCAGGATTGACCCTTGGGGCACCCCACAGGTCAGGGGCATCTGGTCTGATACACAGTTACCAATTTGAACAAAGTACACCCTGTCTTCCAGATAGGACTTTAACCAGTTTTAGAGCAGTGCCAGTGATGCCCACCCAGTCCTCTAGTCTCTGTAAGAGGGTCCCATGATCGACAGTGTCAAAAGCAGCACTCAGATCTAACAGAATTAAGACTGAGGCTTTGCCCGCGTCAGTGTTCAGGTGGATGTCATTCGTCACCTTGACAACAGCAGTCTCAGTGCTGTGATGAGGTCTAAAACCTGACTGGAAAACATCAAATGAGTTGTTTATTAAGAGGAAATCAGTGAGCTGTTGGTAAACAACCTTTTCAAGGACTTTGCCCTCGTGGAGCAGCTGGAGTCGAATCCTGTGCTGGTGGTGGTGGAGCGGCTTCAAATGAATCTTTAGGTGGAGGCTGTGGTTGTGGTGCTGCTGATGTTGAAACATTGGCTCGGTCTCTGGCTGATGGAGAAGGAATTCTTCTCTCATTCCTCTCTTCTCTAACTATCTGCTCAGGACCCTGTCCAGGCCCAGTCCAATGCCTCAGAGCACACCTGGGCATTTGCGGCCCCAGGGGCCGGATCAGGCCCTTGGCCTGTTTTAATCCGGCCCTCCTCCCCCCGGGGATCATGTGTTTTACTCTTAGTTTCTCTTATTTTTAACTGTCTTGGCGCTGTAACATGTGTCTGCACTTGTGTCCTTAATAAAGATAACATGAAATTAATGAATAATAGATTCAGTAGACAGTATTTTACAGAAAAGTGCTTATAATGATAAGAATTTTTTACACCAATGATCGCGGGCCGGCCCTCCGCCACTCGCCTGGATTCCAATATGGCCCTCGAGGAAAAATAACTGCCCACCCCTGCCTCAGAGCGTGGAGCAGGTTCTCTGTCAGCACCCTCACTCCACCTCTGCGTAGGTGTGGGCCATTTCTCAGGTCCTCTCGTTTCCAGAAAAGATAGAGGATTGCAATACATTGAGAACTAAGTGCACATTCTTTGGACAGCCATGTGTTCATCTGAAGCTGCCGGCTAAACTTGTTTATCTTCCTGTCGATGTTTGGAAGAGGTCCACTTATGAATGTTTTGATTTCCATTTTATCAGGCACGTCGAATGACTCCAGAAGTCTCTTGAAGTCTCTTCGGTCTGTTCCTGTCGTATGTCCACTGCACCCACGTGCACAATCGGCTGTTTAACTCCTTGATATGTGGCCAAAACATTAGAAATGCGTGATGTAATCTCAGTGATTGTGGCGCTGGGAAAATAATGTGTTTTCATTTTTTCATGCATCACGTGACTTATTGCACCATCCCCAATCAAGACGACCTTGACGTTTGGCACAAATTCTCTCTCTGTCTGCTGCCTTTTGGCCACGCCATGTTTTACATTTTTCCTTTGTTTGTTTACTTCAGTCTCAGAAAGTGGTAAAAATCTGTTTGTAACCCATATTTTAGGTGACGTTACATTATCTTTGTATTGCTTAGGCTTTGCACCGAGTTTGTTCCAAGATACAGCCTGGTCTTTAGACCGTTTTGGGAACAACAGAGTCAGTCCAGTTTAGGTTGAAAGTAGCTGTTTTTCTTGTATGTAATGTAACGTCTTACCACTGGATGACACTGGAGGTATCTTGGAGTCCCTTTTCTTCCAAAGAAGATTCCAAAGCGAATATCCGTGCTTGTAGCTCATGAATTTCAGCGTTCACAAGTTGTTTCCTTTCTCCCGGACATGTCGCTGGCTCGTCAGATTTGTTGTTAAAACTCTAAAAATGTTCTTAAAATCCTTGGTTTACTTAAAAAAAAAGTCAGAATTAAAAATGTTTGGAAGACAAAAACGGATTAAAAAGCAAAATAAATAAGGAAAGCAGCTATAGCAAGCAGGAGCAAGCAGGAAAGCGTCTGCACTCTTCGGAAGCAGGAAGCAGGGTACCTGCAGGGCTCTCTCCTGCCCCTCACTGAACACCTGCAGGGACTCTCTACTGCCCTCCACTGAGCACCTGCAGGTTAAATAAAATTATGAATACGTTTAGATCATTTGTGCAGCTGAAATCTTGAAAAACTACAATCTATTCAGACAATTCTAGAGTAACGATTCCAGTGGGTTCATAACATTGCAGCAGTTATACTTTTTGTTGTAAAGTTTGAATGTTTCCACAGTTGTTAGCTCGTGGCGGTGTTGAGGATGAGATTCCTGTCTTTGTCGTTTGTCGTACAATAATATGTATCGATTTGATAAATATACATCACATGGACATAATAAAAGTGTGTATATCATTGTGTTTCAGGTCTTGTCCGACACGTGCTTCTGTCTGTGGCTCTGTCAGTCCTGATCCTCTCTGTGGCTGCAGTTGAGCTCTACGCAAAGGTCAAAGGTCAGTCTGACTCTCACAGTGTCTTATCTGCTGGTTTTGGACTTCAGTCTTTGCCAAATCATTAATATCTCCTACTCTTTTTGGATATTTCTTATGAAAAAATACCATAAAAACAGAAATACAGTGATGTCAGTATTTTATTTGGTCAACGAGCTCCACTTGGAAAAAGAACTCAATTTTGTCAAATTAGAGATACAAAAGCAAACAATCTCCTTAAAACTCTACTTATGTGAAGTAAGTTAATTTTTTAAAATGTACTTTTGTTGTAAAAAGTAAAAGTATTTCAGACAGGTTTCATTTAGTTCAACAGAAACTACTGAATCAATATAGTAATTGACTAAATGCAAGATCGGAGTAAGTATTTAATGCCATACTGTGGAACATAAGAAATGACTGAATCGATATAGTATTTCTTGTTTTATTTGTGTTCACTCAAATCCCTTGTAGGGAAGTAAAAAGTACAGACAACTGGTCGTAGTGAAGTAAAAGTGAAGAGAAGCATCACATAAATTGAATCCTAAAACACATTGATTTCAGTGTTTGCTTGTTGTTTTGCTCAAAACATTATTTTATTTAATACAGATGTGGGAAACTCAAATTAATATTGTTCAAATCACATGGGTGTAATCCTTCATTCGTCCATGAGGGTTCCTTTCAGTTCCTAAGATTCAGTTGTTTTCATCTGGACCCTTATCCAAGAGTAAGGCCTCCTGATGAAAGCCTGTACTGTTTTTCTATTTTTAGTAGTGTCCCCTAAAATAAATCTTCTTTGTTACCCCAACAGCCCAGTAATGGGCCATATCAATCCTATTGTTAGCTGCTGCAGCTCCCTCATCACTGAGTACCTGATTAGCATCTGAAACGCTACTCCACTTTTTAAATCTTGTCTTGAACTGTCTTTTCCAGGGAGCGCGGCCGGTCTAAGAGGAGCCGCTACAACGTGAGTCTCATCTTCTTCACAGATCAACCATAACATGATGACTCTGGGTGGTTTTTAATCCCATTAGCGTAAATATGACCAATACCAAGTCTAACCCACAATTAAACCAGGTCCAAACGCATCAGAGAAAACCAGGTCTGACCCAGGACTTTGATATGACACTTTATTTTATCTTGTGTTTTGTCCACAGAGGAACAGACGGAGCTCAGTCATCTATGAAAACACGAAGGAGCCTTCAGTCTCCATCAGATCCCACCCACAATATGAAAACTAAAACCAACAACACAGCAGTCAATATTACTAGTATTGTTGATTAGGGCAGAATTACATGTAGATCTCTCGATTCATCACACACAAAAAAGCCTGAAAAATATGATTCCATACATTTCTAAAGCTGTTCTTGAGTAGATGTTTATGTGAAACGTTCATGAACAAATACAACTATGGACGAACATGAACCTTCTGAGGACATATAAAAAGTTGAATAAGTTGAATATAACGGGACTAAAAACAAAAAAGTAACAAAAAACCCATTTTGGTCAAAAGACTTCAGACAACACTGTAGCTGAAGCAACGACCAACACTAACAAAAATTGACAAAAACATACAAAGTTCAATTCAATTCAATTTATTTTTGTAACGCCCAAAATCACAACAGTAGTTGCTTCGAGGGGCGACAGTGTGAAAAACAGAATAAAACAGAAAAAACAGTGTTCATAGGGACTTGGTAACGTCCCAGCCAATGTTCCCTATTCTTCATGTGTCTGAGCAAACACACAAACCCCCTGAGCGGCCCCTTGGACCACTGTGAGCACATCAGACGTGCGCACTGTGGTCACGTCAGTATAACATCTGTCCAAATTGTGTGCTTTGTCAAAATAATCAAATTAGAGCAGTCATTTCTGTTAGATTACTTTCAATTAAGTGCTTCCTCTTACAATGAAGGAGACAAAAATCTTTTTCATGACCTGTGTAGCTGGGGTGGACTGGGTGAAAAAAGTGGCCCTGGAGTTTAAGTAATATTTACTCCTGGGAGTCCTGTTTATTGCAGGGGGGTCTGGGAAAAAAATATAATCTGAAAATAGGGGTAATTTCATGTATGTTTGTCTATTCATTTTATAGACTCAGTTATGATGATATCCTTCTATATAATGTCAGCTTGATTCAATAGGTTTGTTATATCATTTTTGTATTAATTTCATGATCAGCACCCTTTTTTTTAAAAGTACAGCATGTAACCAATTACTTTTGAGGCAATAAAAACTCCTTAAACTAGATAAATGAAAGAAAGATGATGATTATATCATACCGTGGAACCTTCTAGGCAAAGCAAGAACAATTTTGTGAGAAAATCAGGTGAAGGACCCTCAACTAGAAAACTTACATAGTGCAACTTTAAACATCAAACCTTTTCACCTGAGGGTCCTAATGTCCTGTGGGCCTATCATGGATGTATTGGGGCCCGTTGCCTTCTCTCAGAACCACAACTTCAAACCAACTTTAATATACACAATGCAGAGTACAGTTTCAAATAGGCCTGGTATCTGAGGGCTATGGCCCGGTCCAGGCCATTGCAGGTCATATTACTGCAATGAGAGTCCATGAATGGCCCATGTTGAGACAGCTCTGCGCTTGAGACTGGCATGAGCTTTTAAATAAATAAACTAAACTGAACTAATCCCACTGAAACTGTTCGGAGGGAGAAATGTATGACACCAAAAAGCTCATTCAAAGACCGCTCACGCCTCTCACGTCGCGCAGTGCAGATTTTCTGTGCACGCAGACCTTTGGAGAAGTACACGCGCGCAGCTCAGAGGGAACATTGGTCCAAGCATCCCATGCCCTTAGACAGATGTCCCAAACTCCCCTGTCCTTAGACCTTCCTTCTCGGCCAGGAAAAACTACCAAACCTCTTTGGGAAAAAGTAGAAAACTGGAGAAGTTCCACAGTGAAGGAGAGATCCGACTCCCTCGGACGGACAGGTGGACGCGCCTCAATTTGCACAACACAGGAGCTTGGTAGCTAAACGCTCTACCTCCTACTGTGCTTTTAGAGACTCTTGGGACCACCAGAAGTCTAGCATTTTGAGAGCAAAGTGCTCTGTTGGATAATAAGGTACTATAGCATCTTTGAGGTAGGATGGGGCCAGGTCATTTATGGCTTTGTAAATCAGGAGGAGGAGTTTAAATTTGATTCTAAAGTCGACAGGGAGCCAGTGAAGAGACTCGAGCACCGGCGTAATGTGCTCTCTTCTTTTAGTTCCTGTTAGTAATCTTGCTGCTGCATTTTGAACCAGTTGAAAGCTTTTTACAGAGCTTTTAGGGCACGCTGCGAGCAGGGAGTTACAGTAGTCTAATCTAGAAGTTACAAACGCGCATGGACAAGTTTTCAGCATCGCTTTTAGGCAAGTTTTTTCTGATTTTGGCTATATTACGCAGATGGAAATAGGCTGTTTTACAGGCTTGATTTATGTGTGCTTTGAATGAGAGCTCTTGGTCAAATAAGTCTCCAAGGTTTCTTCCAGTGGAGCTGGAGGCCACACTGACGTTGTCCAGTGTGACTATCTGCTCAGATAAAGCATCTCGTAGATGTTTAGGGCCTATTACAATGACCTCGGTTTTTTCAGGGTTAAGAAGCAGATAATTAAGTGTCATCCAGGTTTTTATATCCTTCACACAAGCACCAAGTCTGTCTGCTTGATCGGTCGGTCTGATCAGGTTTCATTGATAAATACAGCTGTGTGTCAGCTGCATATAGCAGTGGAAGTTAATGCCATGCTTTCTGATCATTTTACCTAACATATAAAGAGTAAACAGAATTGGACTGAGTACTGAACCCTGTGGCACACCGTAGGTTACTTTAGACAAAGGGAAGATTTGAAATAGGTCTGTAGTTTTACAACAGGTCAGGATCGAGAAGCGGTTTAACTGCATGTTTGAAGTACTGTGGAACATAACCACTTTTTAGTGAAGTATTTATTATATTAAGAATAGAATCTATAATTAGGGGGAGAATGTCTTTGAGGAGTCTGCTTGGAATCGGGTCTAGAATACAAGATGACGTTTTAGAGGACATAAAGGCTGAAGTTATCTCTGCTTGATCAACAGCAGTGAACCTTTCTAGTGTTACTGATGGATTTATATGTGAGTCTGTTTATTTACATTTTGAGCAAAGCCAATGCTATCTAACAGGGCGTTGAAATATATACTGAGAGAGTTATCGTTCACGTTCACGTGGATGTTGAAGTCTCCAGCTATCGCTACTTTAACCCAGTCTAACACAAAGTTTGATATAAAGTCTGAGAACTCTTAAAGTTAAAAACTCTGAATAGGGACCAGGAGGTCGGTAGAGAACCATGAACAAGACTCCTTTTCGGTTCCAATTTGGACATGTGATTGATAGCATGAGGCTTTCAAACGTTTTACACCTTCTTTCGCAGCCACACTAAAAAAACATAAAATGCCTTTTTCGTAAAACCTCAGTCGAGCTCAGTCATTAAACGTTTTATTCTTCTCTGATGGATCTCTTTGGTTGGAAAATCTGCTCTTGTTTATTAGTATTTGTTTTGGAAAAGTGTAGGGTTTCTGTGACATATTTCAATTTTTTGTTTTTAGAATTTATACAGGGAAAAAAAACGCTTTTACATGTTGAATACAAAACATGAAACAAACAGTAACAAAATATCTAGATAAAATGTCAATAAAACAAATGTATGTGCCTAACAGTAGAACCTGCTTGAACACTGAGCTGTTTAAAGTGTCTCTGACAGGTTTTTACGATTTTCGAATTTTAACTTTACTTGGTGTATTTTTATACCTGTTGTACAAGTAAATTATAGTTTTACACCAATCGAGTAGGTATTTGTGGAGAAATCGTTGAAAAATATGTAGAAAATTAAGTGACATCACACCAGGGATTCTCGTTCCAGTCAAAGTTTGTGCATAATTTACACAAAAGAAACAACTTTTTTGACCTTCGATAAAATAAAGTTGCTCTCATATATTTTTTATTTGTCAAATGAAGAAAATTGTGACATTAGATGAGTTTTTGTGTGATGTCATCGATTACAAACAGGAAGTGAAATTATAAACCTAAAAAATGTGCTATTCTGTGATAAAATTTTTTAGCAAAATTCAAAATATATTTATCTTAACTGTGTTTTAGTTCAATGATTCATCCGACTTGTAGGGGGCGCTTTGACTGCCAGATTGTAGCTTTGTTGACCTGGTTTAGTCAAAAACAGGAACATAAACAAGGCATATTTCAGATTTTGTGATATTGTGACTTTCTTCCTCTGTCAAACCAAAATGACCTTCCCATTGATTATTATTTAATTACTAATTTTAGTAGCACCTACTCACACCAAACTTTCTAATCTCGTACTTAACAAGGTTTTTTCAGAACATTTTTATATGTGATTCTAAGCCTGATTTACTCAAGTTTTACGTTTACAAAATGAGGCAATTTTCAGTCAGATCGGGCTTCCTCAAAAAGGAAGAAAAAATCAATAAAATGATCAGGAACTGCTTTAAACAGGAACGATTTTGAGGAAGTGTTTGAAGGAAGCAGAGCAAGAAGTGTTTGTGTAAAAACGGATTGTTTCATCTTGAGAGCGGAGCAGCAGCAGCAGCGATGGTCTGGTCCAGGATTGTTCTGGTTCTCCTCCTGGTTCCCCCGCGCTCAGGTGAGTCTCGGCCCGGACACGCCTACTGTCACGATTTTTACTCAAAGTTCAAACATTCGCGATGGAACCATATTTTTGTCACGGTTTCATTAAACTGTGAAAGACTGTGAACTCTGCCCGGAACCAAAAAGACATGAAATAATCTCCTCAGGCGCCGTTCATGAGTGACAGGCGACCGAAAACACAACTGATAAGATCTTCGCAGCTTGACTAAGGATGAGAAATTAAGAAGGTTGCCGCAGCAGTTAACAATTTAAAAACAAAGCGTGACATATTTTGAATGTCGGAAAAAGTGCTCAAAGTGTTGCGTAAAACAAGCTGAAACCCTGTGAATGTGTGGGTTTCCAGAACAGCAGAAACACGTCTAAATTGAGCGTGTTTAATTAAAAAAAATGTATGACCTCAGGAGATTGGAGACTACGTTCTCCTGGTTCTGGTGTGGACAGAGAAGAGGCGCTGCTTTTTTGCAATGTATAATCTAAAGTCCAAATTGTCCTTTTTAATGTCAATGTAACAATTCTCTGACATCATAACTTAAATTACAAACATTTGCATCTGGAACAGACCCAAAACAACAGTTTAAAGACTGAAAAAAGACGTGGCTATTTATGTGTATCGTCTGTTATTATTATTCTTTTTTATGTTTTTAGTCTATCAAGGTACAATAACTTTATTTAATTTTGTTTAAATACAATTTAAAAAAAAAAATAGAAAATAGAAAGATAATAATAATAATAATAATAATAATAATAATAATAATAATAATAATAATAATAATAATAATAATAATAATAAAATAAAAATAAAAAAAAACAAACATCCCATGCAAAGAAAGGTTAAGGCACATATGTTTAGAGCTGCAACGATTACTCGAATAAATCGAATAATTCGATTACAAAAAAGCTTCGATTATTATTATATTGCTTCGATGATTCGTTTAATTTACATATTTAATCAAAAACACGTGAATCTGTGGCGCGCGGAGCGCACGGAACGACTTGTGGCGCTTTTGTTTCACACGGAGCTTGTTCCGCTCTGACGAAGGCGCGAAAGGAAGAGAGCGGTGCGTTTGAAACTCATAAGTGCGACTGGGAAGAGTTTGGATGAGTGAAAGAGCCGTGGATCTATTATAATAATTCCGAGCTGCAACTCTCAACACCGCATCTAGCTCCGCCCACCCCAGCCCCCGCACCTTCGCCACGCCACTGCGGACCCCCGCGCTCCCCCACTCAACAACTCTGCTTCCCAGTCACAGTCGTACTTTTAAACAGCCAATACACATGGAAACAGCACGGAGGACCGGTTATGTTAGAATAATCTGTTGTGAAACAGAAAGTCCGAGACGCGGAGCCAAAGTGACCGGCACACGAGCCACAACGGCAAAATGCGCAAAACGCCAGGACCACCGGTCCCACCCAACATAACGTTTAACAAATGTCTTATTTTAAGTGTAACTGTTTACAGTCTATGACAAGTTAATTAAGTCCTTTTATATATTCTTTATATACAAACAGAACAGTTTGGACTGAAGTGAAATGTTGCTGTTTTGGGGAGAAATTTATATGAAATTAAGAATAAAATGTGTTATTTTTAGCAGAAATTCCTTATTTTGTATTTGTTTATTACTATGAGCTATATAACGTTTATCTAAAAAATGATTCAATATATGTTTAAATGGTTTACTGAATGTACAAAAAAAATTAACCGATTAATCGAAGAAAAGAATCGATAGATTCCTCGATTACTAAAATAATCGATAGCTGCAGCCCTACATATGTTTGCAAATAATTGTCCCATTTAATGTAAAATCACTTTCAGATTAATGTTGTTCATTCTTTTATTTCAGACACTTTGAACAATCGGCCTGTTACTGTGAAAGAAGGAGACCACGCCACTTTGTCCTGTGAGATTCAAAACAAAAACCAGTGTCGATCCACGGACTGGAGATATTATCCTCAGAACGCTTTCTCAGTCCTGTTCAAAGGAGGACAGAGGGAGAAGGGAGTGAGTCCATCTGTGAGGCCCCTGCAGAACTGCTCCCTGCTTTTACACAACGTCAAAAAGGAACAGGCCGGACTGTACATCTGCGAACACGA
Organism: Chaenogobius annularis; assembly: GCA_015082035.1. Classification (NCBI taxonomy): domain Eukaryota; kingdom Metazoa; phylum Chordata; class Actinopteri; order Gobiiformes; family Gobiidae; genus Chaenogobius; species Chaenogobius annularis. Next base: position 674,275 of record BJKM01000324.1, read on the forward strand.
CAATGGAACCGACCAACAGGGAACCTATAATTATCTGTCTGTTGCAGTCTGTAAGTATCGTGTTACTTCCAGTTTATTGGAATAATTTAGAGTTTACAGAACAGAGCGTAAGGACATTTTACTTTCTGGACTTTTTACACGAGATGCAGTTTGAGTGTTTCGGAGTGTTCAGAAAGTAGTGCGATTCTAACTGGGCTCACTCCAAACTGATCTGTCTCTGAAGTGAGTTCTTCACATGAATCAGTCTGAAGGCTCTCGCTGACTTCTCGCTGATTGGTCGAAGGGTAACAACAGCAGAAGAAGCAGAAAAGTCTTCTTTCTCATCCACAAATGTACAAAGTGCCGTTGTGTGCAGGATTTTGGAAAACGAACTAGTTTAATGTATTTCTCCTTAACCTGGCTAAAGTACGGCCGTCAGAGCCGTGTGATTGGCTCCAGTCTCGCCTCCGGGCCCTAAATGCCGTGTGATTGGCCCGTTGAACCACTGGTGTGAACCTCAAAAGAATCAGCGGGAGCCAAACAAGATGAATTCTCAAGAGTTTGTGAATTCACAAAATCGCTGCAAGAGTTTAGTGCAATTCATAATTTAGTTTTATGCTTGTTTCCTCTCTCTTTCTGTGATTTTTCTCTCCAGTGTCTCAGAGGAAAGAGGAGGACAGAGTGAACTTGAACTGCTCTGTTACACGCTATCTTCATCAAGTGAAATGGCTCAACAACGACCAAGAAGTGACCGATGATCACAAAGAGCTGCAGATGTCTCACTCTTGTGATTTCTTTCGATGTTGGACCTCTGTCTCCTTCAAAGACGAGTTTCCTTCTTCTCAGTTTTATCAGACTCTGAAGTGTGAGGTCACAGAGAGAGGCTCTGCACAGATCCTCACCTTCTTCCCTCAATCTCCAGGTGAGACCAGACTTAGAACATTGATTTATCTGATTTGTGACTGGGGATTAGCGTTTTCTGGTGAAGGGTCCCAAACCTCCATTTGGGAAATTCATCATGTCTTCTTTTTTGAATACATTTGTTTGTTTGTTTAAAACAACCTATTTTGTCTTGAAAAACAAACAAAACCTTCTTGTCTCCATGGAGAACTTATTGTTTTTCCTGGGATGATCCATAGTAGGGCATTAAATCTCTGTATCTATGGAGACAAGCAGGTGGCGCCACAGGGTCAAGTTTTTCTAGCAGTAAAAATGTCTGTAATTGAATAAATGCAAAGATAGGTGTATTTAATGCCATACTGCGGAACATTACAGACAAAGGAGACGAGCAGGTGTTGGACCCTCCACCAGAAAACTAAGAGTGCACCTTTAATAATAAAGTTTATGTTTAGGTTTGCCAACAGCGCCACCCAGAGACGGTCCATCAGAGGAGACGCTAACCACCGGAGCACCTGCAGGTACTCTCTACTGCCCCCCACTGAGCACCTGCAGGTACTCTCTACTGCCCCCCACTGAGAACCTGCAGGTACGCTCAACTGCCCCCCACTGAGCACCTGCAAGTACTCTCTACTGCCCCTCACTGAGCACCTGCAAGTACTCTCTAGGCAAGGCAAGTTTATTTGTAGAGCACAATTCGAACACAAGGCATTTCAAAGTGCTTCACACAACAGGAAAAAATGCATTAAAATCATAAAGACATGGCAGAAATCACAAAACCTTATTATAAATGAATTTATAGGTGCCATTTTCAGGCTATCGGTCAAATAGTTTAAGACATAAAAGAGAAGAGTGCAAAGAAAATAATTTCAGTCATATGCACAGGTTTTAGCTTAGATTTGAACAATGCCAGAGCAGAACCTGTCTCACATCCTCAGGAAGACTGTTCCAGATTTTTACCTGTGTAAAACTGAAACGCATTCTCCATGTTTAGTCCTGACTCTGGCACCAGCAGGAGGCCGGTCCCTGAGGTCCTCAGAGTCCGAGATGGTTCATATGGCACTAACATGTCCGAGATGTACTTTAGTGCTAGGCCATGGAGAGACTTGCACACAAGCAGTGCTGCTATTCCATTCTCTGAGCCTGAAGCCAGTGCAGAGACCTGAGCACAGGACTAATGTGAGCGTACTTCCTGGTTCTAGTCAGGACCCGAGCAGCAGCGTTCTGGATGTACTGCAGCTGTTTTACAGCTCGTTTGAAGAGGCCAGTCTCTGTAAGAGGGTCCCATGATCGACAGTGTCAAAAGCAGCACTCAGATCTAACAGAATTAAGACTGTGGCTTTGCCCGCGTCAGTGTTCAGGTGGATGTCATTTGTCACCTTGACAACAGCAGTCTCAGTGCTGTGATGAGGTCTAAAACCTGACTGGAAAACATCAAATGAGTTGTTTTTTAAAAGGAAAACCAGTGAGCTGTTGGTAAACAGCCTTTTCAAGGACTTTGCCCTCGTGGAGCAGCTGGAGTTGAATCCTGTGCTGGTGGTGGTGGAGCGGCTTCAAATGAATCTTTAGGTGGAGGCTGTGGTTGTGGTGCTGCTGATGTTGAAACATTGGCTCGGTCTCTGGCTGATGGAGCAGGAATTCTTCTCTCATTCCTCTCTTCTCTAACTATCTGCTCAGGACCCTGTCCAGGCCCAGTCCAATGCCTCAGAGCGTGGAGCAGGTTCTCTGTCAGCACCCTCACTCCACCTCTGCGTAGGTGTGGGCCATTTCTCAGGTCCTCTCGTTTCCAGAAAAGATAGTTCTCAATGTATTGCAATCCTCTAAGTGCACATTCTTTGGACAGCCATGTGTTCATCTGAAGCTGCCGGCTAAACTTGTTTATCTTCCTGTCGATGTTTGGAAGAGGTCCACTTATGAATGTTTTGATTTCCATTCAATCAAGCACGTCGAATAACTCCAGAAGTCTCTTGAAGTCTCTTCGGTCTGTTCCTGTCGTATGTCCACTGCACCCACGTGCACAATCAGCTGTTTAACTCCTTGATATGTGGCCAAAACATAAGAAATGCGTGATGTAATCTCAGTGATTGTGGCGCTGGGAAAATAATGTGTTTTCATTTTTTCATGCATCACGTGACTTATTGCACCATCCCCAATCAAGACGACCTTGACGTTTGGCACAAATTCTCTCTCTGTCTGCTGCCTTTTGGCCACGCCATGTTTTACATTTTTCCTTTGTTTGTTTACTTCAGTCTCAGAAAGTGGTAAAAAATCTGTTTGTAACCCATATTTTAGGTGACGTTACATTATCTTTGTATTGCTTAGGCTTTGCACCGAGTTTGTTCCAAGATACAGCCTGGTCTTTAGACCGTTTTGGGAACAACAGAGTCAGTCCAGTTTAGGTTGAAAGTAGCTGTTTTTCTTGTATGTAATGTAACGTCTTACCACTGGATGACACTGGAGGTATCTTGGAGTCCCTTTTCTTCCAAAGAAGATTCCAAAGCGAATATCCGTGCTTGTAGCTCATGAATTTCAGCGTTCACAAGTTGTTTCCTTTCTCCCGGACATGTCGCTGGCTCGTCAGATTTGTTGTTAAAACTCTAAAAATGTTCTTAAAATCCTTGGTTTACTTAAAAAAAAAGTCAGAATTAAAAATGTTTGGAAGACAAAAACGGATTAAAAAGCAAAATAAATAAGGAAAGCAGCTATAGCAAGCAGGAGCAAGCAGGAAAGCGTCTGCACTCTTCGGAAGCAGGAAGCAGGGTACCTGCAGGGCTCTCTCCTGCCCCTCACTGAACACCTGCAGGGACTCTCTACTGCCCTCCACTGAGCACCTGCAGGTTAAATAAAATTATGAATACGTTTAGATCATTTGTGCAGCTGAAATCTTGAAAAAACTACAATCTATTCAGACAATTCTAGAGTAACGATTCCAGTGGGTTCATAACATTGCAGCAGTTATACTTTTGTTGTAAAGTTTGAATGTTTCCACAGTGTTAGCTCGTGTGGCGGTGTTGAGGATGAGATTCCTGTCTTTGTCGTTTGTCGAACAATAATATGTATCGATTTGATAAATATACATCACATGGACATAATAAAAGTGTGTATATCATTGTGTTTCAGGTCTTGTCCGACACGTGCTTCTGTCTGTGGCTCTGTCAGTCCTGATCCTCTCTGTGGCTGCAGTTGAGCTCTACGCAAAGGTCAAAGGTCAGTCTGACTCTGGCAGTGTTTTATCTGCTGGTTTTGGACTTCAGTCTTTGCCAAATCATTAATATCTCCTACTCCTTTTGGATATTTCTTATGAAAAAATACCATAAAAACAGAAATACAGTGATGTCAGTATTTTATTTGGTCAACGAGCTCCACTTGGAAAAAGAACTCAATTTTGTCAAATTAGAGATACAAAAGCAAACAATCTCCTTAAAACTCTACTTATGTGAAGTAAGTTAATTTTAAAATGTACTTTTGTTGTAAAAAGTAAAAAGTATTTCAGACAGGTTTCATTTAGTTCAACAGAAACTACTGAATCAATATAGTAATTGACTAAATGCAAGATCGGAGTAAGTATTTAATGCCATACTGTGGAACATAAGAAACGACTGAATCGATATAGTATTTCTTGTTTTATTTGTGTTCACTCAAATCCCTTGTAGGGAAGTAAAAAGTACAGACAACTGGTCGTAGTGAAGTAAAAGTGAAGAGAAGCATCACATAAATTGAATCCTAAAACACATTGATTTCAGTGTTTGCTTGTTGTTTTGCTCAAAACATTATTTTATTTAATACAGATGTGGGAAACTCAAATTAATATTGTTCAAATCACATGGGTGTAATCCTTCATTCGTCCATGAGGGTTCCTTTCAGTTCCTAAGATTCAGTTGTTTTCATCTGGACCCTTATCCAAGAGTAAGGCCTCCTGATGAAAGCCTGTACTGTTTTTCTATTTTTAGTAGTAGTGTCCCTAAAATAAATCTTCTTTGTTACCCCAACAGCCCAGTAATGGGCCATATAAATCCTATTGTTAGCTGCTGCAGCTCCCTGATCACTGAGTACCTGATTAGCATCTGAAACGCTTCTCCACTTTTTAAATCTTGTCTTGAACTGTCTTTTCCAGGAGCGGCCGGTCAAAGAGGAGCCGCTACAACGTGAGTCTCATCTTCTTCACAGATCAACCATAACATGATGACTCTGGGTGGTTTTTAATCCCATTAGCGTAAATATGACCAATACCAAGTCTAACCAACAATTAAACCAGGTCCAAACGCATCAGAGAGAAAACCAGGTCTGACCCAGGACTTTGATATGACACTTTATTTTATCTTGTGTTTTGTCCACAGAGGAACAGACGGAGCTCAGTCATCTATGAAAACACGAAGGAGCCTTCAGTCTCCATCAGATCCCACCCACAATATGAAAACTAAAACCAACAACACAGCAGTCAATATTACTAGTATTGTTGATTAGGGCAGAATTACATGTAGATCTCTCGATTCATCACACACAAAAAAGCCTGAAAAATATGATTCCATACATTTCTAAAGCTGTTCTTGAGTAGATGTTTATGTGAAACGTTCATGAACAAATACAACTATGGACGAACATGAACCTTCTGAGGACATATAAAAACCAAAGTATCTCAGTTTTATGTCCATTTTTTGAAGCACACGTGATGTTTTTTTGTTATTTTTGTTTTGTGCAATTTTGTGGAATTTAAGTTTTATTCTTCTCTGATGGATCTCTTTGGGTGGAAAATCTGCTCTATTTTATTATTTGTTTTGGAAAAGGGTTGGGTTTCCGTGACATATTTTCATTTTTATTTTTAAATATATACAGGGAACATTTTTACTTTATTTGGTGTATTTATACCTGTCGTACATATAAATTATAGTTTGACACCAATCGAGCAGGTATTTGTGGAGAAACCGTTGAAAAATCTGTAGAAAATGACAGGAAGTGACATCACACCAGGGACACTCGTTCCAGTCAAAGTTTATGCATAATTTACACAAAAGAAACTACTTTTTTGACCTTCAATAAAATATACATTTTATCACTCATATATTTGTATTTGTCAAATGAAGAAAATTGTGACATTACGTTTTTTGTGTGATGTCATCGATTACCAACAGGAAGTGAAATTATAAACCTCAAAAATGTGATATTCTGTGATAACATTTTGATAGTTTTTATTTTTTAGCTAAATTCTAAACATATTTATCTTGACTGCGTTTTAGTTCAATGAGTCGTCCGACCTGTAGGGGGCGCTTTAACTGCCAGATTGTAGCTTTGTTGACCTGGTTTAATAAAAAAAGTTGTATTTTCATGTACTCTTGATGTGCAATTTCATTCTCACACTTAACTTTATGTGGTAACACTGAAAGACTTCTCCTTTGTAAATGCTTTTTGCATTGGATGTTTAGGATGTTTCAGTTTTTAAATACAGAATAACGGAACACACAGAATAGAACCACACCAAAGAGCGGTGAAGAGAAGAAAATATAGGCACAGATTGTCGAAAATAAACGTCCCACTGGGTCCAAAATCTTCTAAATTTAAAATCTGAATGTAATTTTTTGGGCCAATTTTTTTGAATTTCAACTCTAATGTCAGTCCAGTCCTTTGTTTGTTCGTTTGTTCAGTTTGTGTCGCCGCCACGACTATATGCTCCAAAGGTATCCATTTACAGTGTTCATAGCAGGAGTTTTCAGGCCCAGAATAAGGTACATAGTTCTGAAATCGACGGTGAGCCTCCTGACAACCACAGTTTCTCCATAAGTAGGCATTTCCAGAGCACTTTGACCTGATGTTATGAACAGAATTGTTCTTATTTTTTGTACATGTTTTTTTTTTTTTTTTTCAAGGGTCAAAGGAGTTGGTCCAAATAAGACTCTACACAAAAGTGACTTAAAACAGGAACTGTCAAAAGAAAAATGTCCATGGCATTTAGCTGCTTGGATGTTTTCAGAACGTTTTTTTTATATGTGATTCTTAGCATGATTTACTAAAGTTTTACGCTTACAAAATGAGGCAATTCCAATCATCAAAGGCCTTGGACCCATCTGTGGCGGGCCCGGCAGCATCCCCGCCATCGCCCCTGCCCTCAGAGCAGCCCTGGATCCCACCTGCAGGCGGGACCCCTAAAAGCATACAACCGGCTCAGGACCCTCACAGTAAAACGAAATAGACGTCTGTAATAATTTCAAGTTCTATATCTTATAAGAAATGTATTTGTGTTTCTTTGAGCAGTTTAATATGTTTTGTGACACTATCACATTATTAAAGCTTGCGACCCCCAGCTCATGTTTGGGGAAATGTTGTCCATTGTTTTACTTCAGTCCCGGTGCCGTATCAGTCTGTTACTGCGAAAGAAGGAGACGACGTCACTATGTTCTGTGACAGTCGAGGTCAAATCCATCCACAGAATGGACCTCCTTTACTCAGGGGGGGTTTCTCAGTCCTGTTCAGAGGAGGACAGAGGGTGGAGGGTGTGAGTCCATCTGTGAGGCTCCTGCAGAACTGCTCCCCGCTTTTACACAACGTCACAGAGGAACAGGCCGGACGATACATCTGCACACACGACAATGGAACCGACCAACAGAGAACCTATAATTATCTGTCTGCTGCTCTCTGTGAGTATTGTGTTACTTCTATTCATCCTCTGTTGTTTTGATTTTACAGAGCAGAATATTGACTTGAATTGAACTCCTCACTCAGTTTTAAGCTTGTTTCTCTCCTGTTTTTCTTTCAGTGTCTCAGAGGAAAGAGGACAGAGTGACCTTTAACTGCTCTGTCACAACTTCCTTCTGTTTTCATGAAGCGAAATGGCTCAACAACGACCAAGAAGTGACCGATGATCACAAAGAGCCGCAGATGTCTCACTCTTTCTCTCGCTTTGGATCTTTTGACACCTCAAAAGATGGGGCTAAATTATTTGCACATGAGTAGGGAAGCTACTCTCTTCATCAGAACAAGAACTCCAACTTACCTAAAGTCACTGGTCCAAACCTGCGCAGCATGAAAGAATAGCGCCCCCTACAAATTTAAACACACTGTTGTGAGAAGAGAATAACATATTTTTCTTTTCGTTCCCGATCAAAAACTCAGACTTTATGTATGTCATCATATCATTTCTGTGACATGTGCCTCTAGGTTTATTCAGCCCTGGTTTAGATGAAGAAACTTCACCGGAACACCTGCAGGTACTCTCTACTGCCCCTCACCGGAACACCTGCAGGTACTCTCTACTGCCCCTCACCGGAACACCTGCAGGTACTCTCTATGGCCCCTCACTGGAACACCTGCAGGTACACTCTACTGCCCCTCACCGGAACACCTGCAGGTACTCTCTACTGCCCCTCACTGGAACACCTGCAGGTACTCTCAACTGCCCCTCACCGGAACACCTGCAGGTACTCTCTACTGCCCCTCACCGGAACACCTGCAGGTACTCTCTACTGCCCCTCACTGGAACCACCTGCAGGTACTCTCAACTGCCCCTCACCGGAACACCTGCAGGTACTCTCTACTGCCCCTCACCGGAACACCTGCAGGTACTCTCTACTGCCCCTCACTGGAACACCTGCAGGTACTCTCTACTGCCCCTCACTGGAACACCTGCAGGTACTCTCTACTGACTCTAACTGATTACACATAGCAAAAATACATTTTCAAATGACTAATTTTGTGTAAATTCAGATGAAGAAAGAAGTAAAGCAACAATGGCGGTGACAACATGTGCTCTTTTACTGCCCCTCTGGTACTCACATGTACTTGCAGCTTTCATTCATTTGGTAAATTTGATGAATATCCAGAACGTGAGCTACAATTTCAACTCGGATACGTGTGAGTGACATCAGAGCCAGGTCCAGAGACGTTTATATAGTATTTTACATTGTTGGATTATTTATTAGATCATTATTGATATTTGATGAGGGGAGAATCAGGTTTTCCTGGACAAATACCTACAGAAAAGTTCATCGCACCATCTTTTTTGTCTATTTGACAAAGATGAGAATGTAAAATAAAGATTGAGATTGGTTCATGATTTAAAAAGGTGCGCACGAGGCTTTAAAGCGCTGCTTGATTCGGCCTTTAGCGGCGCGTTCTGGACCAATCGGAGGGCGGGCAGCTGGAGCGGAGCGGCGCGAGACAGAGCGAGCCAAAGTTGTTAAGATTTTGAACCGGAAAGTCTTAAGTTAATGATCCGAATAGGCAAAAATCAACACGGGAAAAACGCCGTAGGGCCCGGTCCAGTTTGTTTTTACAGTGCGCTCTCGTCCTGGGTGTTTTTCACCGCAGTACCAATGGACTGGCCACTAGGGCGACTGATTAAAGCGAGCAATGCCCTCTCCAGATATTTAATTAGATCCATCGAGACAGGCATTTTGATATCTTCTTTTAATTATTATACTATTTTTTTACTTGTTCGTTCTCCATTTATATTTGGGTTTAATGACAAATTTAATTGTTTAATGTGTACAAAGACAAGTTTGACTGAATTATGACCAAGCAAAACCTTTAAGTCAAAGGAGAGAAAGTAGAATTCAATTTAAAATAATGTCAAAATTACCACTGCTATTTAAAAACCTAATAAAATTAAACATCATATTATACAGAAAAAAAAGTTTCTGAATGATTCAATGACCCATTTTGTTTCCACGGTGAAGGGAAGTCGTTGTGGATTTACCGTTGGACCAGAGGATTAGGGAGAATTCTTGAGAAAGTATTATTTCCAAACCGAGGCATTCAACTACGCAAGAGCTCAAGAGTCCAAACCACAGACTTGTTACAGAGGCAGGAGGGAGGATAACCACTCTGCCGCTGTAACACGGGGAGGACACGGAGACCTTGCAGCTGCACAGGCTAACGTTGATTTCTAACGTTTTAAAGTAAAAAAATGATTATTTCGTCCGGTTTTTCGTTTCAAAGATCATTTAAGATCATTTCGCTCTGAAGTTTGGGCCAGAAACCACAACATTCGAAAAAGTGTTTAGTGTTGTGTGAACTTTAAAAAAAATGGGTGAAGTGAAAATCTCCTCTGTTTTGTTTTATTTTACTTTATTAATTTTATTATATTATTTTATTGTGTTATTTCATTACATTATCTTTTTATTTTATTTACTACATTTATTCAATTTATTAATTTAGAAAAGAAAATGTTATTAATTTGTATTAATTTATGTTATATTTCATTTCATTTTATTATATTATCTTATAAATTTATTTTTATTTAATTCTATTCTATTATTTTTTTATTGTATTTATTTATTTATTTAATTAATTATTTATGTATTTATGTATTTATGTACTTATTTATTTATTTATGTATTTATGTATTTATTACATTTACTTTATTTAAAAAATATATTTGTATTAATTTGTATCTATTTTCTTTATTTTCTTTATTTATACGTAATATGTGGACAAAATGAAGCGAGACATTTAAATCTGTCCATTTTTCACATTTGGATGGTCCCAAATATTTCAGACTTTCGCCATTTTTCGGGGCTGAACCGGACCAGCCAGACCACCAGGGCTAGTCAAACACGCAGTAATTACAGACCTGTCAACGCACACGAAGCGATAACATTTAAACACAAACCCTAAAGCAGGATCATTCTAATTAAGACCTTTGTGAATGTAATATTGTGAAAAACACAATTTATATTATATTTGGTTGATAATGTATTTAAAAGGCCCAAAGAATTAGAAAACGTCTAGATTGAGAATATTTTTTGACTAAAGTGTATTATTGATGATGTCTTGGTTTCGTTTCACTTGGACTTTGGACTTGGTCTTTCTTATAAAAACATATTTGTGTCTGTGTTTTTCAGTCTGTAAAGTCTAGATCAGGGCGGGTTGTGCACCTCCCCTGGGCCGGAGGTGCACAACCCGCCACTGCTGTAACGACGGCAAAAATGACCATCCAGGACTGAACTAGGACTAGGCTAGTACCAACCAGGTCTGAACCAGGTCTGAACCAGGACTGGACCAGGACTGAACCAGGACTGAACCAGGTCTGAACCAGGTCTGAACCAGGACTGGACCAGGACTGAACCAGGTCTGAACCAAAATCTAAACAGGTCTAAAGTAGAATTAAACAAGGACCAAATACCGACTAAACCAGGTCTAAACTTCTGCAAACCCAAAATTAAACCAATATTAATATATATTTTTAAATACATTTGGAAGTTGGGTCGTGGGCTGGGATTAATTACTTGGAGGGTCTGATTTGGCCCCCGGGCCTTATGTTGAATAGCCCAGGTCTAGATTATCATTACTATTACGAAAAGTAAAACTATGAGTACTTCTTATAGTCGACTAGTCACTCCAGTAGAAATCCTTTAATGCTCCTGAACTCCTCCCTCTGGTGCTGGTCATTAAAAACCTTTCAGTCGTTCAGTCACAGTATCAACCTTTCGGGCGTTGGGATAAGCCCCTGCAGTCGGCACCATGTTGCCCCTCTGTCTCCTGCCGCTGCTCTGCGCCGCTTTGACCCCGAAACGGAAGAAAAGCGAACAGGAAGAGGAGGAAGAGGAGGAAGAGCCCGGGAGTAAACACGACCTGCAGTTTAGGCGCGGGGATCTGCTGGAGGTCCCACGGACCCTCTTTACTCACTTTGGGATCTACCTGGGAGGAGGCAGGTGAGGCGGGGCTAAACTAAAACAGGGTTAAACCAGGGCTAAAACAGGGCTAAACCAGGCTAACCAGGGCTAAACAGGGCTAAAACAGGGCTAAAACAGGGCTAAACCAGTGCTAAACCAGGGCTAAAACAGGGCTAAAACAGGGCTAAAACAGGGCTAAACCAGGGCTAAAACAGGGCTAAACCAGTGCTAAACCAGGGCTAAAACAGGGCTAAAACAGGGCTAAAACAGGGCTAAAACAGGCTAAACCAGGGCTAAACCAGGACTAAACCACAGGGCTAAACAGGCTAACAGGGCTAAACCAGGGCTAAACCAGGCTAAAACCAGGTCTAAACCAGGGCTAAAACAGGGCTAAACCAGGGCTAAACCAGGGCTAAACCAGGACTAAACCAGGGCTAAACTAGGGCTAAACAGGGCTAAAACAGGAATAAAACAGGGCTAAAATAGGGCTAAAACAGGCTAAACCAGGGCTAAACCAGGACTAAACCAGGGCTAAACTAGGGCTAAACCAGGGCTAAAACAGGAATAAACCAGGACTAAACCAGGGCTAAACCAGTGCTAAACCAGGGCTAAACCAGGGCTAAAACAGGGCTAAAACAGGGCTAAAACAGGGCTGACTAAACCAAGGCTAAACCAGGGCTAAACCAGGTCTAAACCAGGTGCTAAAACAGGGCTAAAACAGGGCTAAACCAGGTCTAAACCAGGGCTAAAACAGGGCTAAACCAGGTCTAAACCAGGGCTAAAACAGGTCTAAACCAGGGCTAAAACAGGGCTAAAACAGGGCTAAAACACGACTAAAACAGAATTTATTAATGAACCAAATAATAATAATATAATAATAATAATGTAATAGTAATAATATAATAGTAATAATAATAATCATCCAGGATTAATCCAGGGTTTACGTAACGAGATGTGGGTCTGGTTCAGACCAGATTAATCATGATTTAATATCAAATTCAGTCAGTTCAAACCTGATTTTATTGCGTTCACACTTTGGAACTGATCCTGGTCTAGACCAGAACTAAAACAGGATAAGAACAGGACCAAACCAAGTCCAGCCCTGGTCCAGTCCTGTTCCAGTCCTGTTCCAGCCCTGGTCCAGTCCTGGTCCAGTCCTGTTCCAGTCCTGGTCCAGTCCTGTTCCAGTCCTGTTCCAGCCCTGGTCCAGTCCTGGTCCAGTCCTGTTCCAGCCCTGGTCCAGTCCTGGTCCAGTCCTGGTTCAGTCCTGTTCCAGCCCTGGTCCAGTCTTGGTCCAGTCCTGGTCCAGTCCTGATCCAGTCCTGTTCCAGCCCTGTTCCAGTCCTGGTCCAGTCCTGTTCCAGTGCCGGTCCAGTCCTGGTCCAGTCCTGGTCCAGCCCTGTTCCAGCCCTGTTCCAGTCCTGTTCCAGTCTTGGTCCAGTCCTGGTCCAGCCCTGTTCCAGTCCTGGTCCAGTCCTGTTCCAGTCCTGGTCCAGTCCTGTTCCAGCCCTGGTCCAGTCCTGGTCCAGCCCTGTTCCAGTCCTGGTCCAGTCCTGTTCCAGTCCTGTTCCAGTCCTGGTTCCTGTCTGTTTCAGAGTGGCTCACTTCATCCCTGACGTCATGCCGGTGATCAGCCGTGACCCGAGGCAGATCCAGAAGATGGTCACAAACACCAGGCTCCTCTTCGGAGTCCTCCTCAAGGTCAGTTTGACTTCCATAGGTTTGCTCCGTGTTTGACTGCAGCCACAGGAGTGTCGGCTCAGAGAACTTCCACAACGGACTCAGAACAAAGTGGGACTTTGAATAGAGCTGCACAGGATATTGAAATCGAGATAATATTGTGAAAATATAGTATCAATTATGGTCCAAAAAGCGCTGATTACACCTGAGCATGAAGCAGTTCTGTTTTAAAGTTTCAAATGAGGATTTAAGGTGCTCCATTTTTACATTGTCACTTTTGTCAACACGTTTAAGACATTTCTGTTGGAACGACTGAATGTCGTCTGAATGTCAATAATCATCAGAAATATCGCCCTCGTCTGGGTTTTTTCCCCTCAAGAACTCAAAACAACGACGCTGTCCTCTTGACGTCATCAGCACGAATCCATAGGAACTCTCGAGTCTTTACAAAGAACCCAAAGAACTCAAAGAGCCCAGAGAGCCCAAAGAACCCAAAGAACCCAAAGAACCCAGAGAGCCCAGAGAGGCCAAAGAACCCAAAGAACCCAAAGAACCCAGAGAGCCCAGAGAGGCCAAAGAACCCAAAGAACCCAGAGAGCCCAAAGAACCCAAAGAACCCAAAGAGCCCAAAGAGCTCAAAGAACCGTGGTCACTCTCTGTTTCCTGTGGTGTTTCAGCGCGGCAGTGTCAGGGTGGATTCTGTGGAGGACTTCGCCTACGGATCCCAAATCCTCGTCAACCCCACGGACAAGGTGCACCGGGACTGAACCGGGACTGAACCGGGACTGAACCGGGACTGAACCGGGACTGGACCTGGACTGAACCAGGACGGAACCAGGACTGAACCAGGACTGAGACAGGACTAACACAGGACTAACACAGGACTAACTAAGGACTAACACAGGACTAACTCAGGACTAACACAGGACTAACTCAGGACTAACTCAGGACTAACACAGGACTAACTCAGGACTAACACAGGACTAACACAGGACTAACTCAGGACTAACTCAGGACTAACTCAGGACTAACTCAGGACTAACTCAGGACTAACTCAGGACTCAGCCAGAGCGTAACCAGAACAGAACCGGGACTAAAACTAAAGAAAACAAACCCAGGACTAAATCAGGAACGACAAGAACTAAAACTGAAATGACCGCAAAAAAAAGTGCTGTTTAAAGACTGAACCAAGCCGGGACGTAAACCGGGACGTAAACCAGGACTTAACTGAACTGTGTTTGCACCTCCAGGTCTGCAGCAGTCGTCCTCCTCTGGACCCGGAGACCGTGGCCCTCAGAGCGGAGAGACTCAGGGGACAGGTCCCTTACAGCCTGCTCTGGTTCAACTGTGAGCACTACGTCATGTACTGTCGCTACGGAACCAGCATGAGCTTCCAGACCTTCCAGGTACTAGACCAGGACGGGACCAGGACGAGACCAGGACGAGACCAGGAAGAGACCAGGACGAGACCAGGACGAGACCAGGAGGACCAGGACGAGACCAGGACGAGACCAGAAGAGACCATGGACAGGAGGACCAGACGAGACCAGGACGGACCAGGACAGAGGACCCAGGACGAGACCAGGACGAAGACCAGGACAGACCCAGGACGGAGACTTCAGGAACGAACCAGAAAGAGACCAGACGCTGACAGGACGAGACCAGGACGAGACCAGGAAGAGACCAGGAACCGAGACCAGGAGAGTACCAGGACGAACCAGAAGAGACCAGGACGGGACCAGGACGAGACCAGACGAGACCAGGACGAGACCAGGACGACGACCAAGGAAAGAGACCAGGACGAGACCAGGACGAGACCAGGACGAGACCAAGGAAGAGACCAGGACGAGACCAGGAGGAGACCAGGACGAGACCAGGCCAGACCAGGAACAGACCAGGACGAGACCAGGAGAGAATGAGACCAGGACGAGAGACCAGGACGAGGACCACGGACGAGGACCAGGAAAGAGACCAGGACGAGACCCAGGACAAACCAGTACGAGACCAGGAAGAGGACCAGCGAGACCTAGGAAGAAGACCAGACGAACCAGGAAGAAGAACCAGGACGGGAAAGACCAGGACGAGGAACCAGACGAGACAGACGAGACCAGGACTGGAGACCAGGAGGACCAGGACGACGACCAGACGAGACCAGAGACGAGACCAGGAAGAGACCAGGACGCAGACCAGGAAGGAGACCAGGACGAGACCAGGACGAGACCAAGAAGAGACAGACTGGAAGACCAGGAAAGAGACCAGGACGAAGCCAGAAGAGACCAAGGACGAGACCAGGAAGAGACCAGGGCACGAGACCAGGACAGACCAGACGAGGTACCAGGACGAGACCAGGAAGAGACCAGGAAGAGACCAGGACGAGACCCAGGAAGAGACCAGGACGAGACAGACGAGACCAGGACGTGCCTCAGAGAGCATTTGGGAACCAGGACGAGACCCAGGACGAGACCAGGAGAGACCAGGACAGACCAGGTACGAAGACCAGCAGGACGAGACCAGGACGGAGACCAGGACGGGACGCAGGACGAGACCAGAGAGACCAGGACCGAGACCAGGAAGAGACCAGACGGACCAGGCGAGACAGGAAGAACCAGGACGAACAAGGAAAGGACCAGACGACGAGACCAGGACGAGACCAGGACGAGACCAGAAGGGACGAGACCACGGTTTAGACCCAGGACGGGACCAGGACGGGACCAGGAACGAGACAGCACTAGACCAGGACGAGACCCAGGACGAGACGCAGAGCGGAGACCAGGACGAGACCAGAGCGAGACCAGCACTAGACCAGACGGGGACCAGGACGAGACCAGAGCGAGACCAGGCACTAGACCAGGACGAGACCAGGCACTAGACCAGACGAGACCAGGACAGACCAGACGAGGACCAGACGAGACCAGGACGAGACCAGGTACTAGACCAGGACGGGACCAGACGAAGACCAACTAGACCAGGACGGAGACCAGACGAGACCAGACAAGACCACGGCGAGACCAGACAGACCAGGACGGATCAGGACGAGACCAGTACTAGACCAGGAAGAGACTCAGGACGAGACCAGGACGAGACCAGACGAGACCAGAGCGAGACCAGGCACATAGACCAGGACGAACCAGACAGAGACCAGAAGAAAACGAGACCAGGCCACATAGACCAGGACGAGACCAGGACGGAGACCCAGGAAGAACAGGACGAGACCGGTACTATACCAGGACGGGACCAGACGAGCACCAGTACTAGACCAGGACGAGACCAGACGAGACCAGGACAGACCAGGACGAGACACGGCGAGACCAGGACAGGACCAGGACGAGATAGACCAGGACGAGACCAGGTACTAGACCAGGAAGAGACCAGACGAGACCAGAAGGACCAGGACGGCCCAGGTACTAGACCAGGACGAGGACCAGGCACTAACCAGGACGAGACCAGGACGAGACCAAGCACACCAGAGCGAGACCAGTCACTAACCAGGACGGAACCAGACGGGACCAGGACGAGACCAGGGCAGGACAGGCACTGGACCAGGACTTAGCAGGTACTAGACCAGGACAGGACCAGGACAGACCAGGTACATAGACCAGGACGGAACCAGACGGGACCAGGACGAGACCAGGCGAGACCAGGCACTAAACCAGACGAGAACCACGACGAGACCAGGTACTAGACCAGGACGGGACCAGGACGAGACCAGGCATAGACCAGACGGACCAGGACGAGAGCCAGGCGAACCAGCACTAGACCAGGAGCGAGACCAGGACGAACCAGCGTATAGACCAAGGACGGGACCAGACGAGACCCAGTATTAGACCAGGACGGAGAAACCAGGACGTGGACAGGACGAGACAGCACTAGACCGAGACGAGACCAGACGAGACAGAGCGAGACCAGGACGAGACAGAGCGAGACCAGGCCACTAGACCAGGCGACCAGAGAGAACCAGAGAGACCAGGCACTAGACCAGACGAGACCAGGACGAGGACCAGAGCGAGACCAGGCAACTAGACCAGACATGAGGACCAGACGATGACCAGCGACGAGACCAGGACGAGACCAGGACGAGACCAGTACTAGACCAGGACGGGACAGACGAGCCAGGACTAGACCAGGACGAGACCAGACGAGACCAGGACAAGACCACGGCGAGACCAGGACAGGACCAGACGAGATCAGAAAGACCACGGTACATTAGACCAGGAAGAGACCAGGACGGACCAGACGAGACCAGACTGAGACCAGAGCGAACCAGTCCACAGACCAGACGAGACCAGGACGAGACCAGAGCAGACCAGGCCAACTAGACAGGACAGACCAGACAAGAGACCAGGAAGAGACCAGACGAGACCAGTACTAGACCAGGACGGGACCAGGCGAGGACCAGTACTAGACAGGACGAGACCAGGACGAGACCAGGACGAGACCAGACGAGACCACGGCGAGACCAGGACAGGACCAGACGAGATCATGTGACAGACCAGACTAGACCAGGAAGAAGAACCAGGACGAGACCAGGACGGAGACCAGGCACGAGGACCAGGAAGAGACCAGGACGAGGACCAGTACCTAGACCAGGACGAGACCAGGCACTAGACCAGACAGGACCAGACTGAGACCAGAGCACACCAGAGCGGAGGACCAGCACTGACCAGGACGGAAACCAGGACGGGACCAGGAGCGAGGACCAGGCTGAGACCAGGCCACTGACCAGGGACGAGACCAGTACTAGACCAGACGGACCAGGACGAGGACCAGTACTAGACCAGGACGGAAACCAGGACGGACCAGACGAGACCAGCGAGACCAGGCACTAAGACCAGGACGAGGACCACGACGAGACCAGTACTAGACCAGGACGGACCAGACGAACCAGCACAGACCAGGACGGACCAGGACGAGACCAGGGCGAACCAGCACTAGACCAGGACGAGACCAGGACGAGACCAGGAACAAGACCACGACGAGCACCAGTACTAGACCAGGACGGGACCAGACGAGACCAGGTACTAGACCAGGACGGACCAGAAGAGACCAGGTACTAGACCAGACGAGGACCAGGACGAAGACCAGGGACTAGACCCAGACGGAGCCAGGAAGAACCAGTAACTAGACAGGACGGACCAGACGAGACCAGGTACTAGACCAGGACCGAGACGCAGGACGAGACCAGCGTTAACTTAGACCAGACGGGACCAGGAAGAGACAGGTACTAGACCCAGGACGGAACCAGGACGGGGACCATGGGCCGGACCAGGCACTAGACCAGGACGAGACCAGGCAGAGACCAGTACTAGACCAAGGGCGAGACCCCCCAACGGGGGCAAACTTTAGACCAGTACTTAGACCAGGACGGGACCAGGTACTTAGACCAGGACGGGACCAGGACGAGAACCAGGGACAAGACCAGGTTACAGACCAGGACAAGACCAGGAACATAGGACCAGAAAACTAGACCCAGACGGGACCAGGACAAGACCATGGTACTAGACCAGACGGGACCAGGACGAGACCAGGGACAACCAGGACAAGACCAGTACATAGACCAGGTAACTAGACCAGGAACAAGACCAGGTACTAGACAGGACGGGACCGGAGACAAGACCAGGTACTAGAACCAGGACGGACCAGGACGAGACCAGGACGAGACCCAGACTGAGACCAGGACTAGACCAGGTACTGGACCAGACTAGACCAGGACTAGACCAGTACGGACAGGACGAGACCAGGACGGGCACCAGGAGGACAGGTACGAGACTCAGGACGAGACCAGGACGAGACCAGGACTGAGACCAGGTAACTAGACCAGACTGGGACCAGGACGAGACCAGGTTACTAGACCAGGACGAGACGCAGGACGAGGACCAGGACGAGACCCAGGACGCAGACCAGGACGAGACCACGGCGGAGACCAGGGACAGACCAGGCGAGATCAGGACGAGAACCAGTACTAGACCAGGAAGAGACCAGGACAGAGACCAGGACGAGACCAGGAAGAAGACCAGACGAGACCAGGTACTAGACCAGGACAGACCAGGCACTAGACCAGACGAGACCAGGACGAGACCAGAGCGCCACCAGACGAGACCAGGCACTAGACCAGGACGAACCATGACGGACCAGGACGGAGACCAGGGCGAGACCACCCCGGCACTGGACCAGGACGAGACCAGAGTTACTAGACCAGACGGGACCAGGAACGAGACATGTACTAGACCAGGACTGAACCAGGACGACCCAGGACGAGACCAGGCGAGGACCAGGCACCTAGACCAGGACGAGACCACGACAGACCATACTAACCAGGACGGAACCGGAAGGAGACCAAAGTACTAGACCAGGACGAAACCAGACGGACCCAGGCGAGACCAGGCACTAGACCAGGACGAGACCAGGACGAGACCAGGTACTAACCAGGCGAGACCAGGGCACTAGACCAGGTACTAGACCAGCGACGACAGGTTACTAGACCAGGACGGACCAGGACGGAACCAGGACAAGACCAGGACTAGACCAGAACAAGACAGACTAGACCAGAACTAGACAGGACGGACAGGACAAGACCAGTACTAACCAGGACGACCGGACGAGACCAGACAATACAGGAAAGACCAGGTACTAGACCAGTACTAGGACCAGGACAAGACAGCGTACTGGACGAGACCAGGACGAGACCAGGACGAGACCAGGACTAGACCAGGTACGGGACCAGGACTAGACCAGGACTAGACCAGGTACGGGACCAGGACGAGACCAGGACGGGACCAGGACGAGACCAGGTACGAGACTAGGACGAGACCAGGACTGAACCAGGACTGAACCAGAACTGAACCAGGACTAAACCAGGACTTGAACTGATCCAGACTCAAAGCTCTGACAGAAAGTGCTGATTGTGAAACGGCTGCGTCACATTCCTCGTTTCACTGGAGCAGATTAAACGTCTTTGACTGAAAAACTGTGGCGCCGTGTTCTGTGATCAAACCGGGCCAATCTGACCCAGGCCAGTCGGTCCTGAACTGGATTTTGTATTCAGTTTGATTATTTTAACTAATATGTTGTTCAAGGTCTTGCAAAGTCAACTAAAACTACAATATATTTAGTCAAACACATCAGTAACAATCAAAATGTAGAAAAGACAGGGCATTTTCTGGTCAAATACGCCCTCTAGTGGTCAAAGTGCTGACATGGCTTTAAGAACGAAACAACACTTTGTTATTATGTCAAAAGTAAGTTTTTAAAAATATATATTTTTGTTCTACAGACATGACCGATAAAAGGACTGTAATTAATTATTTTGGCAAAGGAATTAACATTTTTCTACAACAATTCCTTTTATTTGGCCTTAGAGAATGTATTACATTGAATTGTTGCATTACTACGCTAAACTAGGCCTAAACCAATTCTAAACCAGGTCTAAACTAGGCCTAAACCAATTCTAAACCAGGTCTAAATTAGGCCTAAACCAATTCTAAACCAGGTCTAAACTAGGCCTAAACCAATTCCAAACCAGGACAAAATTATGTCTAATCTTTTACCTTTTCCTTACTCAGTTCCAACTTTGAACAAGGCCTAAACCGAGACTAAACCATGAGAAAAACTGGGACTAAACCAGATCCAAACCAGGTTCAATCCGCTACATTTTCCACCCTCAGTTCCTTCTCTAAACTAGGCCCAAATCAGATCCTAACCAGAATGAAAAGAGGACTAAACCAGGTTTTACCCA
Organism: Chaenogobius annularis; assembly: GCA_015082035.1. NCBI lineage: Eukaryota > Metazoa > Chordata > Actinopteri > Gobiiformes > Gobiidae > Chaenogobius > Chaenogobius annularis. The sequence goes on from BJKM01000324.1 coordinate 695,167, forward strand.
GGCATAAATCAGGTTGAATATTTAACCATTCCCACCCTCTGTTCCATCTCTAAACCAGGACTAAACCAAGACTAAACCAGGACTAAACCAAGACTAAACCAGGACTAAACCAAGACTAAAACAGGACAAACCAGGCCTAATCCACGTCTCAACTTGGTCTAGTGTTTTACCTTTTCCATCCTCAGTTCTAAATCCAAGCTAGAGCTAAACCAAGACTAAACCAGGAATAAACCAGGACTAAACCGGGACTAAACCAGGACTAAACCAGGACTAAACCGGGACTAAACCGGGACTAAACCAGGACTAAACCAGGACTAAGCCAGGACTGAACCAGAACTAAACCAGGACTAAACCAGGTCTAATCTTTTACCTTTTCCATCCTCAGTTCTGTAAGACGGTCCGGAGGCTGGTGCTGAGTCGGGCCGTTGCCAAGGCGTTGTGGCTGCTGGGGGCGGGTCTTGTGCTGTACATGCACGCTGCTCTGAGCACGTGCACGCTCCTGCTTTCACTCCTGATGCCCTTCCTCGTCTGGATGGCCTCGTGACCCTTCCCCTGGCACACGGACGCAAATGTTAAAAAGAATGCAATAAAAGTGATATGTTTGAACATCTTTGGAAGTCTGTTCTCAATCCAGGGCAAAACCAGGTCTAAACCAGGACTAAATCAGGACTAAATCAAGACTAAATCAGATCTGGCCTAAATCAAATAAAAAAATAGCAACCCGGAACTAAACCAGGACTGTACCTTCAATAAAACCTGGAGACTAAAACGGGTGTAAACTATAATCACCTTTTCCACCCCCCATTTTATGATTGACCTAAAACAAAACCGGGACTAGATCAAGACCAGGTGTAAACCAGGTTTAAATCAGGTCTAAAACAGAACAAAACCAGATCTAAATCAGGATTAATTCAGGTTAGACAATTCTTTGACTAAAAAAGGATTTAAAAATCTAAATATAGGTCTTAAGTCAATACTATACATGGACTAAACCAGGACTAAACCAGATCGAACTCAGGTCAAAACAAAGGACAAACACCAGTCAAAACCTCATCCAAACAAGTACTAAACCAGGACTAAACCTGTCTCCGTCGAGCTCGCAGCATTCTCAAGGACCCCTCCCACCCTGCACACAGACTGTTCCCCCTCCTGCCCTCAGGAGGGCGCTTCAGGTGCCCCCGGACAAGGACTAGCAGACTGAGGAACAGTTTCTTCCCCCGAGCTGTGTCCTTATTTGAACTCTGCCCCATGCCGATGAACCTCCCCTCCCCACTCCCCAACCACCACCACCCACAAACTCGTCATCTCCCCACTGTCCAAAGACGGTACACCAGCACGACTGGACCTTCCTGCACTCAAACACTTTGGATTCTGGTTGCACTGAAAACCGTACTGTACTTTTGCACTAGTCTAGTAATGTAGGCAGCTACTGTTTATTATTAGCACTATTTGATGTTCATTCCAAATCTTACACTTAACTTATCATATGCCCATTTGCTTTTGTAATTTATGTCTATAGTCCCTGTTTATAGTCTACATACAGTTAATGCACAATATATATAGTATGCACTTTACCTCAATCAATCTGTATATTTGTACTTATATACTACAGCTCCTTATTTTAGCTATCACCTATTTATTATTATCTGTATATTTATTGTACTTACTATTATTGCACTTCTGGTTGGATGCTAAACTGCATTTCGTTGCTTTGTACTTGTACATGTGTAATGACAATAAAGTTGAATCTAATCTAATCTAATCTAAAAACAAATCAAATCAGGTTTATGTCAAAACAAAGACTAAACCAGGACTAAATCAGGGCTTAGCCAGGTAAACACAAGCACTAAATGAGGACTAAACCAGGTCAAAACCATGTGAAAACAGGGAATAAACCAGCACTAAACATGACTAAAAGCAAAAGTAACAAGACTAAACTTGGACTACTAAACCAGAACTATGCCTAGATTAAATACTGTCCAGTTCAAGTCCAAACCGAGACTAAATAGTATAAACCCAGGCAAGAACGGAACTCAGACAAAAAACAACTAACAACTAACAAATAACGAAAATGTACGCATAGTAATTAAAATAAATCCACCAACCTCATCTTGCCCACCATCTTCCGCTCTGGCTTCTGATTGGCTGAGCAGCACATTTCGCGCTCTCTGATTGGCTGTTCCGCTTCCTCACTCCTGTGATTCACGCGCTCATTGGTCATGACCGTGTGCTAGCTCGGTTCGTCTCTCCGTCAAGCGCAACTCTCGCTAATATCTCAGCACACGTTTCACTTTTTTTCCAATTTAAACTTAATCGCCTGCGGTATGAAAGTGATCAGAGACAGATCTGGTAAGATTTTAAACCGTTTGAAACGCTTGAAACGTGATACAAAACCGCTGGCATTGGGCATCTAAACGTAGTTGTGGCTAACTGTTAGCAACTGTTAGCTTAGTTTTTGACAGACGCGCTAGCTTCAATCGTGTCAAAATTAGTCAGTAGTTTCTGACATTTTACCAGCAATATGTCACAGATTCACCACTTTATTTTCGTTTTGTACAATAATATAATGTTGAAAATTGTTTTCGATGTTTGATCAATAGCTCACAGTTTGAAAAGTAAGCGATTCATTTGTTTTGTCAAGTCATACATAAATGCTAATGCTCATGTTTATGCTAATCGTGTTTGCGTGCTAGCATATCGTACGGATTTGTTTTTGTTATTTTGTGTGTTTGGAGTTTCAGCGGTGTTTTTGCCGTTGCTGGGGTTTTGTTGAGGCATGTCCCGACATGTTATTTCTGAATTTGCGTTTACTAATTCTGGAATAGAGGCAACATACTGCGATTTTACCCTGAAAATGTCTCAAAAACGTGGCAAATCAACGTGGTTTGGTCGAATGAACACATGTGAGTGGTATCAGAGCCCGGTTCACGCACATTCACTCTTGTATTTGGCATGATCTGTTGATTTAACAAGAAATTATATTGGACAATTAGCCTTTTTGATGAAGGCCATATCCTGATGACATATTTTACCACAAATTATACTTTCTGTGAAGCTTGATTACAGTTTTGAGGCTATACGGATATACGTGTTAGTAACAGTTTGTTACTAAAGACTTTAATGAGTCAGCATTTATGTCTGATGTCAGTAAATGATTAAAATCGGTCATTGTCGACTTCATTTGATCTGCTTTGTGCGATTCATGACGTTCTGATGACAGTCGGAAAATTTAAAATGGATGAGATTTATGAGCTTTTTTCATAGTTTTGTGCAGTTTTTGAAAATGTCTGAACTCATGGTTTAAAAAAAACAGATCTATACTGGGTCTAAATTAAATCTAGTAATGATTAATTATGAAGACTAAAGTGGACATTTGACACAATAAAATAAATGTTAACTCTTGCTTTGCTGTTGTTGTCATCTTTTTTTATGGTTGGTCTGTTCCATGATCATTTTCTCTCCAGTAACCGTCCCTCGATGTGCAGCAGTTTACGCAACATGATAGAAGAAAGTAGTTATAATTGATTCATAAAAAACGTGATTTAAAGAGTTTCGTGTGTGTGTTGTTTTCAGATGGAGACGCAGACTCGGACCAGTCCTCGGACCAGGACCTGGATCGGGCCCCGAGGTCGGCAGCCAGTCCTCTGTTAGGGGAGGACGAGGTGAGAGCGTCCTGTGCCAAAGAGATGGCTCTGCTCGCTCTGATAGAGAAGACCGGCTACAACATGGTCCAAGAGAACGGCCAGAGGAAGTACGGAGGACCCCCGCCAGGTTAGACCGGGATTGGACCGGGATTGGACCGGGATTGGACCGGGATTGGACCGGGATTGGACCGGGATTGGACCGGGTTTGGACCGGGTTTAGAACGGGTTTAGAGTCAGGATAGTGAGTGAGTTATCCTGGTTTTAATCATGGTTCAGTCCTGGTTTAGAGCTAAATTAGTCCAGTGTTTACTCCATAATTTTACTAACACGAGAGGCAATCCTTCTTTTCTTTATTGAATACAAATGTTCTTGTGAAAAAGCCCTTTCTCTCTCTGTTTACTTTTAATTCTTATTTTTAGATTCCGGAATAGACAATCTCTGTAATCGCTGATTCCTCCAGGACTGGTCTGTGGTCGAAACGGCTTCAAAGACAGTAATCTTTAGAAGAAGAAAAACGGTGTCCAGATGATGATTTTGAAACCTTTTCCACTATGGAGTAGAACATTGGGACGGCTACTGTCTATAAATGAGAATAAACGTGAGAATAAGACCTTTTTTAGTCTAGTTACATCTCAAGAGTGCGTTCACATTTGCACCTCACAAATTGGAACTAAACCTGGAACAAAACTTTGACTAGCGAAACAAAATCTACATCAGGACTAAACCGGGCTCAAACCAGGTCAGTGTGTGTGTGTGTGTGTGTGTGTGTGTGTTTCCTCTGACCTCACAGTGTGTTGCAGGTTGGGAGGGCCCGCCCCCGCCCCGAGGCTGCGAGGTGTTCGTGGGGAAGATTCCCCGGGACATTTACGAGGACGAGCTGGTGCCGCTGTTCGAACGAGCCGGACGCCTGTACGAGCTCAGGCTCATGATGGAGTTTAGTGGAGACAACCGCGGCTACGCCTTCGTCATGTACACAAACAGGTAACATTACAACTGCAGGAACCAACAGGTGGCGCTGTAGGTAAGGAGACATAAAACAACAGCTGAAATAACAAGTATAATAATAATAAATACACATGATAGGACAGTTAAGTTGGATTAAAGGATGATTTAAACATTTTGGAATTTACAAATGGTGTCATAAAACCTCTAGAACTGAACACCTGCAGGTACCAACCGGTCAAATGAATTCGCCTGAACACCTGCAGGTAACACATCTGATCCCACCTGATTTGCCTCTGTCTCAGAGAAGCGGCGCAGAGGGCCATTCAGATGCTGGATAACCACGAGATCAGACCGAGGAAGCACATCGGAGTCTGTGTGAGTCTGGACAACTGCAGGCTCTTCCTCGGCTCCATCCCCAAAGACAAGAAGAAGGACGAGATCATGGAGGAGATGAGGACGGTAATCACGCTTTAAAACAGAAAGGATCAAACGGGAGACGCTTGGGTGCGTTCAGTTACTCTAGTTGGGTCTTGGTTTGAGCCCAGTTTAGTCCAGATGTACACTTAGGTCAATCCTGTTCTAGTCTTGGGTTAGTCCTGTTCTAGTCTTGGGTTAGTCCTGTTCTAGTCTTGGTTTAGTCCTGTTCTAGTCTTGGTTTAGTCCCGTTCTAGTCTTGGTTTAGTCCCGTTCTAGTCTTGGTTTAGTCCCGTTCTAGTCTTGGTTTAGTCCCGTTCTAGTCTTGGCTTAGTCCTGATGTACACTTGGTTTAGTCCTGATGTACACTTGGTTTAGTCCTGATGTACACTTGGCTTAGTCCTGATGTACACTTGGCTTCGTCCCATTCTAGTCTTGGTTTTGTCCCGTTCTAGTCTTGGTTTAGTCCTGATGTACGCTTGGTTTAGTCCCGTTCTAGTCTTGGTTTAGTCCCGTTCAAGTCTTGGTTTAGTCCCGTTCTAGTCTTGGTTTAGTCCCGTTCTAGTCTTGGTTTAGTCCTGATGTACACTTGGTTTAGTCCTGTTCTAGTCTTGGTTTAGTCCTGTTCTAGTCCAAGATTAGTTCCAAAGTAAGTCTTATTAATAATTTTGCTGTGAAAGCAGCCTTGAGGGGAACTTGTCCTGCTTTGGCCCTGGTTTGTGCCCAGTTTAGTGCTGTTGTAGACTTGGTGTGGTCCTGTTCCAGTCCCGGTTTGCGCCCAGTTTAGTCCTGATGTCGACTCGGTTTGGTCCTGTTCTAGTCCCGGTTTGTGCCCAGTTTAGTCCTGCTGTAGACTTGGTTTAGTCCTGTTCCAGTCCCGGTTTGTGCCCAGTTCAGTCCTGATGTAGACTGTGTGGTCCTGCAGGTCACCGACGGCGTGGTGGACGTCATCGTGTACCCGAGCACCGTTGATAAGACCAAAAACAGAGGCTTTGCGTTTGTGGAGTACGAGTCGCACAAAGCGGCTGCCATGGCCCGGAGGAAGCTCGCCCCAGGTAATGACACGCTAAAGTCAACGGACTTGACTTGACCCTCACATTTTGACAACATGCAAAGAAAAGACCCCGCTTTGGGTAAATTCAAATGCATTTATTAGAAAAATAGAAAACCAGCAGAGGGAGCTGTTGCACAGAGAAAACACACTATCATTGTGTGTCTGGAGCTGCTCCAGTGATGGAAACATGCACATTATCTTTAGTCCTGGTTCACTCCTATTTTGGGTCCTGTTTTAGTCTAGTTCTGGCTCAGTACAAGTTCTGGCCCGGTTTAACCTTGATTCTGCCCTGGTTACGCCTTGGGTTAGTCCTGGTTTAGTCATAATTTGGGTTCAGTCAGGTATATTCCATGTTCGGTCCATGTTCGGTCCATGTTCGGTCCATGTTCGGTCCATGTTCGGTCCCGGCTCGGTCCCGGCTCGGTCCCGGCTCGGTCCCGGCTCGGTCCCGGCTCGGTCCCGGCTCATAATCCTTGTTCCAGTAAACTCCCTCTGGTTGGGGTTAATGGCCTCTCCACGTCGGACATATCTGCTCGTGTTGTTTTTCCCGCTCGTGGTCCCTGCGGGCCCTGAGCTGTGGGAAGCGGCTCCGGCTTTGATTCCAGACAGCAGGGGGCAGGCTCCGGGGCTGTGGACAGTATAGAGCGATCTAACAACATCGGGTCAGTGCAGTTCTGCGGGTTCAGTCCACACTTCACAGAGAGACGAGAGAGCTTCAGCATCGACGCAGGAAACTTTTTTTTTAACCACCAGGGAAATTTCATGAACACATATGATGAAAGTGCATTTCAAGAGCTGGACACATTTATATCTGTGTATTAGGGCTGGGCCATAAAACAAATGTATTCGATTCGTTTGGACCTTTTTAATAATTGGCCGTGTCCCGCCGTGCACAGGAAGCGGACAAACATCAACACTTTTCACATCTCTCCATCGCGACAAGGACAAACCAAAGCCCAGCGGATATTTAGCCAGTCTTTGTGGCTTAATTAGAGCTGCAAGTTGCATCTTTGAGGAGCTTTAAGTAGTTCAGTGGTCCTTTGGAGGGCCCAGTGCGGGGCATTGCAGGCACTTTCAGTTCTACTCTGCCTCACAAATGTCCAGTCCAGTGAACAACCTAGCGTCTTTTTGATGAGCTTCACTACGTTTCAAGAGCCACAGCGTGTGCCTTGGGTGTGAACGGTCAGGTTTTCTCCGCTGAAGTCACTGTCACCGTCTTGTCTTCACGGAGGAAAGAAAGAGCGGCAGGCCCGCTCCGGCTCCTCCCCTTTTCCTCGGGGTGTGAGTATCCACAGCGAAGCCAGATGAGACGTGCACACACAGTCATGTTGGTCAGAGAACAGGAGACGGGCCACTTCAGTCTGAGCTGGACCGAGACAAGACCGAGGCCAAGAAAGGATTGAAAACATCTGACGTCTCAGAAAAGTGCAGGAACAGCAAAGATACTGAAGAACCTCTGGTGGAGGACCCGAGCTTAGAAAAGGGATAAGACCACCCGCGGCGGTACTATTTATAATGTAGATATAGTTGTGTGTGTGTGTTGTCGGCGATTACAGCCCTAAACCTTTTTCACGCTGCAAAGTAGGAGCTCGTTTCTCTTCTGAAATGCACTAGGATGAAGGAAATGACATTTCCCCAATATGTTCCTGGGGTTGAATGCCCCCCAGACCGCCCTTTGCCCCATATTATTAAAATGTATACTGTATGTACTGTAACACACACTCTCGGGCAGGTGTTCGAAAATCTTTCTATTGCAGAGAAGTGTAATGCAGTAAAACAGCGGAATGTTTGATCTCGTGCCAGGGTGGGCGGAGTTTGCAGGTCTGGTTTTAATCCTAGGTTAATGTTCTAAGGCCACGTTTTAAATGTGTCCAGAAGACATGGCAAAAAGATTTAAATGGGCTTTTAACTTGACAAACTAATAACAGAATCACAAGTCTTTTAGAACACGTTCATACAGATCTGAACAACTAAACTGCAGTGGATATTTTGCTGTTTGTGGAAGAAATGATGCTACTTTAAAAACTGCATTCTTTGCAACTGGCTAATTGCATCTATTGAAATTCCCGTGCTGCTCATGGTGGAGTGGATAGCACACATTCATGTCATGTGGAGTTTGAATCAGGCTCTCAACAGTTTGCTGCACTGTCCTTCCCCTGTCTATCCTTAAAACAAATTAAACGGATCGAATTGCGATTTGGATAAGATTGTGATTCATCTTGCAGCTCTAACAGGATATTTCTAGAGTAAATTCGAGTACATTTACGTAATTAAATTACAAAAAGCTTTAAATTATTATTTGATTGCCTCGTTGATTTGTGTAATTTACATATTTAGTTAAAACCTCATGAATCTGGAGCGCACAGAATGACTTGTGGCTCTGGTTTCACACGGAACTTGTTTCTGCGCCGACCTGCAACTAACACACAACAGAGGAGAGCGCGGCGGCTCGAACGAACGGCGCGCACGCGCTGATGGTCGGAGCGAACACCACGGAGGCTAGAGCAAACGCGGTGCACGTGCACGGAGGCTAGAGCGAATGTCTAAAGTGGTCAAATCACTGGCCGTCACGTAGCATAACGTGTTACAAACGCGTAAATTGTTCTTATTTTAAGTATCGTGATATAAAACACGAATTAATTTATAGCTCCTGTGACTGTTTACAATACTGTGTGATTCACACGTTCATTAGTCCTTTTTCTATAAATTCTAACGGAACAATTAAATCAATGTTTATTTTCTTTTCTTGCTGTGAAGTTTCTGTGGAAGACACACATGAATCTCTTTCATGGCTTCAACATTCAATATCAAAGAGACTGAAATGTGGCCGATGCATCCACATTCGGACTGAAGTCAAATTCTGCTGTTTTGGAGACAAACTACCGTGAAATTAAGAATAAAATGTGTTATTTTATGTAGAAAATCCTTATTTGTTAATTACTATGAACATTTATTTAAAACTTATTACGTAAAAAAATATTTGATTTCTAAAATAATCGATAGCTGCAGCCCTAGTTACCATGGTGACACAAAAGAACACATTCTCAGGACGACAACAAAAAAAAAGGTGCGTGTGCCTAACTGAAAACCGCTGAAGGTAATGCCTCTCAGAACCTCTCCCTGTGTCCAGTTTGTCCTGTTTTCATGTTTGACCTGATCGTTTTAGCGGCGCTGTCCACTGCCCCGCCGGGAGGGCATCTCTCACATGTGCTGTGTCGTTTATCGCAGGCACGTTCCAGCCGTGGGGCCACTCCATCCATGTGGACTGGGCCGAACCCGAGAAGGACGTGGACGAGGAGGTCATGCAGCGAGTCCGAGTGCTCTACGTACGTTTGTTGTTGTTGTTGTGCTGCTTTTAATGCTGAAAAGGTGCATTTACCGCCACCTTCTGTAGTTGTACGCCTCCTGTAGTTGTACGTCTTCAAAGCATATGTGTGGACTTCACTCCTAAACAGGTTCTTTACACTTGTACGGCCGATGTTTTGACCTGCTTTACGGCTTATCTGCCATTTCTGGGCCTATTCACATGAAACGAACACTGGCATAAACGTCTTTTCCTCTCAGCAAAAATTACGCTGATTTAAAAAAAAAAAATCATTCCTCTTTACACATTTAGTATTTTTAAAAATTGTGGGCATTCAGTCTGTTCATTTTGTATGTTTTAGAATTTTTTTTTTTTATATATATTTCTTCCAAAAAAACGTAAAAAATGGAAACGTCATTGGCTAATTGGCTGTATTGTCTAATGTTTGTATGTTAACGTTTGCCGAGTTATTTCCCACCCTGCCTCCATCTGCCGCTGTGTTTTGACAAGTATACTTTGCCCGATTTTCCCTGTATGTTTGCGTCTGCTCTATATTTAATGAGCTCAGACAAAAACACCCAGCGGTTTCCCGCTTTGTGTGCGCCATAACTTTCGCCCCGATGTCCTCTGAGCGGCCATAAACCACACAAAAACGCACATTTGCAAGCGATAAAAATGAACAAAAACTCAACTCTCGGATCATTAAAAGAAGTGGGAGCCGAGCTGGTGTTTCTCATTAGGTTGGTGCTGGTGCTGACAGGAAATTGTTCAGAGCAGTGTTTTTGTCTTCAAATACAAAGATACATTTTCAATTCAGTTAATAATCATAAGTCATTAGAAAGTTTATTTTAGCACTTGATAAATACACTTAAAGTTGTCAAGCTGTACTTTACTCCTACAACTAAAAACTTGTAGAAAAAGATTCAGTTGTAGTCATCTGGACTCTGTTTCAGAAAAATAAAACGTTTCAACTCAATCTGACTCAACATAATATGTATTATATATTTTTTATTTAATATTGTTAATTTATTATTTATTATTTCATTGTTTAACATTTTAAAAACATTAAACAACAATAATAAAAAACAAGACAAAGAAACAAATTGGGTAAAATTGAAAATGGGAATTTAGGAAGGTGAGGCAAAGGTGAGGCATCCAAAGTTAAGGCACAAAGTCCAAAATAAAAAGACCCATTTACTCCAGTTTCTGTCAAATTTGCCCATTTTTAAATTGATGTCGTATGTAATTAAAAATAATGAAGAAAACATTGTCCGTATGTCGGTCATCACTATGTCATTTGTCATGGCTTTTGTCATGGCTTTTGCCCCCGCTGCCAGATGTATGTTCCAAATGTATCCATTTGCTGTGTCCATGGCAGGGGGTGTGAGGCCCAAATACATAGTTCCGAGTTGGACAATCCTGTTTAAATACAATGACATAGATTTAACAATAAGAAAGTATTTCTTGATGCAACCCAGCAATAGAGATAAAAATCTGATTGAACCAAAACTGTGTTGCTTGCTTATTGCACATGGCCCTACAGAGCTTACAATTCATCACTTGGTAAGTAATGAAATATACATTTTCGTGTACATAAATAATTTGGTGACATTTAACACAAAAAATAGTAATTTCTTCATCCAAAGCCTGGACTCTGTTGCCTGCCTTTTACTGAATGTTTACTGGCAGAGGATTATGGACCTCTCAGTGGGACTTAATAACATCAGCCTGTCCAAAAATACAGCTGCAGATCACAGATTAGTTGCACTGCTCTCTCTGTAATGCTTATTTATGTAAGTACTGGATGATTTCCCAAATATCTTCTTATCGCCTTGTCTGATCCGGTGTTCGCAGGTGCGTAACCTGCTGCTGAGCACGACGGAGGAGACGCTGCTGCAGGAGTTCTCTCGGTTCAAACCCGGCAGTGTCGAGCGGGTCAAGAAGCTCACGGACTACGCCTTTGTGCACTACCATCACCGCGACGACGCCCTGACCGCCCTGGAGCTCATGAACGGGGAGATCATCGACGGCTTCGCGGTCGAGGTGAGACTCCGGAGCGGACGTGACTGACGCGAATGCGCCATCTTGTGTCGCCTTGTGAACTGCGTGCATGTCTGAGTCATGCTAACTTTAATTCACTATTTTCATTGTTTATGGTGAGATCTGGTTGTGTCACTCACAGTCCGTGCCATGTTCAAGGCCACGGTCAGTGATGCAGGGGTCCACACCTTTCCCTGTGTGGCTCAAAGCACGAAACCCCCAAATAAACCGGTAGAATTAATAACGTACACGTAACAATGAACAAATGTACAATAAGGAAATGACATCATTAACCTACTTTACATGTGGCAAGCTAAATTAATGTAGGTCCAGCCTACAGCATATGAAACGTTAATCTGACTGATAGGCCATCGATAGAAGATATGATTTTATATTTGAAGCAGGCAGATGTTGCAAAGTCCTAATTTGTTTATATGGTATATCTGCGCTCATTTAGACCTTTTAAACAATAATAATAATAATAATAATACAATACAAACTCTCAAAATGAGATCGGGTTTCCTTTATCGTGGCGAACACGTATCAATTATTAGTTATTGGTATTGTTGGAAAATTACATTATTGTGCATCCCTACTTTAGTTTTTTTACAATAATATAATTGTTTTGTAATTGAACATCAAAACTTTAAAAGCATGTGACACACAACATAAATACCTTTTTTAAAGTTTTGATGTTGAAATAGTAATCTTTAGCGCATATTTTAGCACAATTCTGATGTGCTTGCAAAGAGTCTTGGGGAAATCTTTAAAAATCCTTACATTGTCAACAGCAGCGGGGCGGGTTTGTGGCGGGTTCAATGCGGGTTCGGGGCGGACATCAGGGCCAGTTCACTCTACGTGTGAAAGGCCGTACACAAACATGACCAAATAGAACCACAAATGTGTTTCTTTTGCAGGTGTCGCTCGCCAAACCTGCCAACGTCAACCGAGAGGGCGGGGCCAACTCTGCGGCGGGCAGGGCCAGGAAGTACCACAACAGGGGTTACCTGGGCAATGGTAACCACAGTAACATCTCGAGCTGTACCATGACGAATGCGGCGGGAGGCGGGGCGGAGTTAATGATGCGCAGGAATGACGGCTGTGGACACCAACCAATGAAAGACCTGTCCTTGAGACTGGAAGAGCTCTACTCTGACCGCACAGGTGAGACAACAGGGAGTGGCAAGACCATGTGTAGACCATGTGTAGACCATGTGTAGACCATGTGTAGACCATGTGTAGACCATGTGTAGACCATGTGTAGACCCTGTGTAGACCCTGTGTAGACCCTGTGTAGACCTGGCTCGGTCCTGGCTCGGTCCTGAGTTTTTCTTTGGCTTTGTTCCATCTAACTCCTGGTCCTGGTTCAACCCAAATCCTAACCCTTTCACCAATCAGAGTCCAGAATCCAGCGACATGTGAGGAATGAGGAAATGCAGACTCGACAGCGCTTATGTTTTTGATATCGGTGCGCGCGGATTTATAAACTTGTACTCAAACCAGTTTATTCAACGCGCCGCGTCAGGTCCATGGCGCTTTCTCTGCGGTCATTCACGACTATCGCACAGTTCTGCTTTAGTCCATTTGATCGCTAATAATACGCCAATGAGCTTTCTCCGCGGTGTAACTCGCGTGTTTGCAGGTCGCTCAGTGTCCGCTCCTCGTGACCGCGGCGCCCGAGCTTCCTCTGGCTGGTGTTTTAGTCTCTTATTGACGTGTCCTTATGTGGGAAGTCCGCTGCTCTTGCCTTGTTTTCCGATGTTCCGATTGGCCCCGCCCCCTGCTCTGTGAACGCGCGAGTTGTTGAACCCGCTTCGGCTTGTACGGCTTTTTTCTTTTGACCTGGTTTTGACCTGCGTTATTTCACGAGTAGACCTTTTTTAGACCTGGTTTTAGTCTGGGTTCAGGTCTTGTTAAAGCCTGTTTTTTTTACCCGCTTTGGGTCTGGTTAAGTCCTGGCAGTGTCCTGGTTAAAACGGTTTGGATTTTTTTAGTGGACTTTTCTATTACCCGGTTTAGTCCTAGTTTATATCATGAGTAGACCTGGTTTAGACCTGGCTCAGGCCTTGTTAAAGCCCGTTTTTGATCTGCTTTGGGTTTAATCCTGGTTCAATATCTCTCGCTGTGTTCAAAAGTCATTTAAAATCCACCTCGGTTTCTTTCATTTGCTGTTGCCACATTTACTTAGCTGCTGCTTCTACGAGTGCGGCCTTTTAATGTTAATGAATTAGCTCCCTCCGTTTCTCGTCTGCAAACCGCTTTCACTAATTTAAACAACAGCAGAATTGACTGGGCCCATCGATTTCCCATCCGCAGCTGTTGGCGTAACGAAGCGGTCTGCGCGCACGACCTAGCACTGAATTAGAAAGGTAAACTGAGCATGTGCGCGAATAACAACTTGCGACGCTTCGATTGCAACGTGTCAGGAATATAAAGGTCTGAACCGCGACTATAAAGGTCCGCTCGTTAACGGGCTCTCCATGCGCCTTTTCTGGTGGAGGGTCCGCCGCCCTGCTTGGCTCCACGGAGTTATTGCTTTGCCCAGAATGTATGGCATTTAACGTACGTGTTTTTGAGTATATCCAATCACAGGTGTTTTTATTGCTCTAAAATACATTGCAAAACATGTGATCAGGCTTGCCTCTCCACAGATCTGACCTACAGTTTAACTTGGCCCGGTGAATTCATTTGCTTGTCTCTATGGAGATTTTATTTTAAAGTGCCTCTGACAGGTCGGACGACTCATTGAACTAAAACGCAGTTAAGATAAATATATTTTGAATTTAGCCAAAAATTATGAAAATGTTATCACAGAATTGAAATTTTTTTAGGTTTATAATTTCACTTCTTGTTTGTAATTGATAACATCACACTCGGAAATTACCCAGCAAACACTGGGCTAAAATTCATCGAATGTCACATTTTTAAAACATTTGACAAATAAAAATATGAGCGCGAATCGAAATAAAAAAATCTGTCTAAATTCTAAAAAAACTTGTCTGGAATGAGTATCCCTAGTGTGATGTCACTTCCTGTCATTTTCTGCAGATTTTTCAAAGTTTTCTCCACAAATACCACACACCAGTGTAAATTTATATGTACGACGTATAAATACACCAAATAAAGTCAAAATTAGAAAATCGTAAAAACCTGTCGTGTCACTTTAAGTTTAAGCTCATGTGTTTCAGCTTTCTGTTACATGCAATGATTTGCAGATTTTTTCCCATTCAAAAGTTACAATATTTTTGTATTCGTTTTTAAATTAGTACACATTATGCAGCATTGACTTTTCTGAGCTTTTAACCCTGTTCTAACATTGTTCCTCACCAAAAAACACACCTGGAGTTTCATTTAGCTTCATTCACACTAGTTTGATGAATCCTGGTTAGAAAATCCTCTCCCCTTCGAGCCTCAGAAACACTCCGTTCTGAATCTCCTCTGAATTTCACTCTGCAGCCAGTAGATGGTGCTGAAACTCAATTAGTCCCGTGGAAACCGCAGAGGTCCAAATATTATTTTTGGTATTTTTTGGTTCTAAAACACGTAATGCCAAACTAAAGGTACTCAAGAGCATGTTTCAAATCATGTTTTCAAGTCAATAATAATAGTATAAACGAATACATCATATTTGTCCTTTTTAAATCTATGACTTTGTCCAAATTTCTCCCGATTCTGAAAGCTGAGGATTCTGTAGAGACGTGGAGACAAGCAGTCGGTGTACCCTCCATCAGAAACATTACGCATTGCACCTTTTAGCGGAAATCGGGTTCAAGCAAAGTCTGCTCTAAACCATGTACGGCGTCTCAGCCTGGCTTGTTCTCCTGTCTGTATAATATTATTATAATATTATTAATAATAATAATAATAATAATAATAATTATTATTATTATTATTATTATTATTATTATTATTATTATTATTATTATTATTACGTGCCATTGAGAACACTCAGACACAGGCAGAACATTCACAAATCAAACTCTTCTTCTACTCTGCCAACACTAGTACTTCCACCACAGTTTTACCACCTCATTTCTAAAAATCCAAGTTACTCTTTTAGAAGTGTTTTCTAAAGCCAAATGTGTCTCATTTCCTTGTGTAAATACTCGACTTCCCTTTAGTAACCGAGATGATGAAGATAAAAAATGATAAACATGTTTTGACAATTTTTCGATATCTTGTTTTTAGCAAATATAATCTTATGTGTGTTGGTAATATTTTGTGACCTTTTTGCTCAAGCGTCCCCATGAGATGGGATTTCAGGGTTCCAGATTTTTCACCAATAATAAAATGACTAAATCTGATCTTTAGCAGCGTATAATAGCACAATTTGTTGTTGTTAGCCTCGTCAAAAGCGGAATTTAATTGTTTTGGAAAATATCATACTATTTTCACATCAGTAGTTCATGAAAAATAATAGTGCTGGGTGTTTTCTCGTGCAAATCTGTTGCTTCTCTTCTAAATGTAGTAACTTTTAGTCCAAGCGCTCATATGTTCAGGACACATTCGGGCAGCAGCTGTTGACCCGAGATCCCTAGCTTTTATGTGCATTTTCCAACTCTGATTTTTTTATTTTTTTCTCCTCGAGGACGACATGTGCGCAGATTTATTCACCTGCTGTCCCACAGTAGTGCATTGTGGGTAATGTAGTGTGACTTACGAGCGCTTGTTGACACTGTTTTTTATGATGTATGTTATGGGGGGGCCGTAAGTCTGTCCTGCTCAGTCCGGCGCCATAAAACGCCAACTGTGGCATGATCCCGACGCCACGGCCAGCAGCGATTTTAAAGTTAGTGCGCAAACGACATCTGAGTCAGCGCAAAACGTATAGAACGGCAGGAACGGACTGTTTGAACCAGGACTGAACCAGGACTGAACCAGGACTGAACCAGACTGAACCTGACTGAACCAGGACTGAACCAGGACTGAACCAGGACTGAACCAGGACTGAACCTGAACTAATCAAAGACTAAACCTGAACTAATCAAAGACTAAATCTGAACTAAACCAGAACTAAACCTGAACTAAACCAGAGCTAAACTAGAGCTAAACCAGATGTAAACCAGATGTAAACGAGGACTAAAGTTGCCCAGACTGAAAATGGAGGATTAACGCAGGAGTGACTCGGACTAAACCAGGTCTGAACCAGGGCTAAACCTTGTCCTGGACACTGCGGCCGGCTGCACTTGGAGCCTGGCATACGTGTGCTGCCGTCTTAACCACTCATCCACTGGGCATCGCTGCTGAGCATCCATACTTGCTGTTTACCGTCCTGCAGGAAAAGCAGAAGCGGCTCAATCTGCCGGAACACAAGCTCATGACTGATGTGCAAACGAGGTGGAATTGTACTTTGGATAATCTGATCTCGCTTGTGCAGAAGATGCCGCTGCAGCATGTTTAGATCATGCTAAGTGTTTGGCAAGAAACGTGCAATACTTTACTCGAATGTGTTCTATATATTTCTATTTTGATCAGTTGGTTGGATGTATGAAGTTATTAGAGCATAATTGATTTATGAATAAGTGCTTTGTGGATCAAAATTGACCAAATGTGTAATTTTTTGTATGACATTTCATGTTGAAGACTTTTTTTCCAAACCGTATCAGGAGAGGCATCGTAAT
Organism: Chaenogobius annularis; assembly: GCA_015082035.1. Lineage (NCBI taxonomy): Eukaryota > Metazoa > Chordata > Actinopteri > Gobiiformes > Gobiidae > Chaenogobius > Chaenogobius annularis. The sequence continues at coordinate 712,189 of BJKM01000324.1, forward strand.
GAGGGAATCGTATTGGAATATACATGTATCGGGATGCGTATTGTATCGCGTGGGCTGGGTATTGCCAGGACCCTATTGGCTGATAAACTAATACAAGAAGAGTAAGTGGCGGTCTAAACTACAGGCACAACGAGAACTTTCCATTAATCGACAGAGTTATTATCTAAATAATTAGTTTCTTTGTGAGTTGTGTAATTGCAATAGGTCAGACGGTCCATTCTGCAGTGTCGGGGCGTTGTGCTCGTTTTGGACCATAAAACACCAGTTCCAAGCGCTGTAATGAGAACAGCTGTAGCAGACCCAGGCCATAAATAACTACATTAGGCACAATGGCACGTCTCTGATTTACAAAGCGCTGGCTCTGCCGTGCACAGATTAAAAGCATTCAATCTGAGCGCCACAGACATTTATCACCAGAACGGAATGGAATGGAAAGACACTGCGCTCTTCACTTTGCTCCTCTTCCACCGCTGCAATATTTGACTTTTAGATGTTTTTGTTCATCTTCATTTGAGTTGAGCTGTAGGCGACTAAAGCTGGACTAAACCAGAACAAGAACTAATCGAGGACTAAACCAAAACTAATCGAGGACTAAACCAGAACTAATCGAGGACTAAACCAGAACTAATCGAGGACTAAACCAGAACTAATCGAGGACTAAACCAAATGTAAAAGAAGACTAAACCAGATGTAAAAGAAGACTAAACCAGAACTAAAGCCAGATCTAAACCAGAACTAAAGCCAGATCTAAACCAGAACTAAAGCCAGATCTAAACGAGGACTAAACCAGATCCAAACAAGGATTTTTTTTAAAGTTTTAAAACCACTGTGTATTGTTTTTGAATTGTGAATGATGCGGCAGTTTGTCTGCACCTAAAAGCCCGGAATAAACAGAAAATAAAGATGCAATACCAGGCAATGTCGCTTCTGATTGCAAAAGTAATAATTGTAATCAGTGACTGGTCTGACTTGCATTTCTGCTCGAGATAAAAAAAAGGATTAATCTTTTTGCCTGATGATGAATTTTACCTTAAACGCCCCGCTGCCACATTAATATCCATCACAAGATAAGCTCCATGAATCCACATCTCCATTTACAGAGCGCTGAGTGACAAGATTTTGGCGATAGGGCTGAAATATGAACACGGACCAGCGAAAGTTTTACATTTTCCACTCAAACTGACAGTAAAATATTCATGCCGAGCTCGCCATCAAACATTTATTAGCGCGGCAGAGACGGACAGGGAAATAGACGGGCTCAGATTCAAAGAGAAATGGAGAGAATGGGCCAGGAAATGGATTTGGAAAGGATTTTTTGTATTTTTTTATTTATTTTTTTGAAAGATATTTTAGGCTTTGTTGACAGTTTACAGAGTACACAGCGTGTGGAGAGAGCTCGACGTTTGCGCCACCGCTCTCTACTGAACTGGAAGAAGCTAATCATGTCTTCCAAACGTGGTTTTTTTTACCGTATCATGAATTATCCCCATCCTTTTTTCCCATTTTTCCACAAATGTTGAGCATTGATCATTAGATTTCAGAACAATTTACTTGGGCCTTAAAACTCCTGCCGTCGACACAGTAAACTAATATCTTTGGAATAAAACTTTGTCAGCAGGAAAAAAATGCCATCACAAGGAAATGGATGACCCAAATCCCCCCAACAATTAAGGACTGGACTGACATTTTAACAGACATCAGACACATGGAAAAGAATAACTTTCCGATTTGACTTGGAACAGGAAAAATGTGAACAATCTTGGGCGAAACGGGATGTTTATTTTTGACTCACTATGCCATAACCTCATTTATGATTTATCACAATGTGCCATTATTATGATTATTCTCATCATTTGTATTATTATTTTTCTTTGCTCTCAGTTCGTGTTTCCCGTTTTAATATGTATTGTGTACATTTTTAAATTGAAAAACTTGGAAAAAATAAAAAGATTAAAAAAAAATTATAGAGCAACAACTCATGAATTGCTTCCAGCGCCTTGAACATGGTTTTATTCCAACGAAATGCATTATAAAGTACATCAGGGGTTTTCAGCATGAGGCCCGGGGGCCAAATCAGGCCCGCTAAGCAATTTAATCCGGCCCTCGACCCATCTTCCAAGTATTGAAAAAATAAAATAAATGATTTAATTCTGGATTAGTCCTGGTTCAGACCTGGTTTGGTCTTGGGTTTAGTCCTTGTTTCATTCTGGGTTAGTCCTGGTTCAGACCTGGCTAGTACTATCCGAGTTCTAGGATAATTCTGGTTCAGTTCTAGATGGGCAATTTTTCAAAACTGTTGGCAAAGCATTTTGTATGTTATTTCTCACACAAATCTAATTTAGCAGTAGTTATTTTATTGCATTAACTAAATTTATTGAAATTGTGCAACCCCAAAATGTTACAGCAGTGGCGTGTTGTGCACCTCCGGCCCAGAGATCTTGGCCCTCTGAAAAATCTGGCCCTGAAGTACATAGTACAAAGACAATATCATTCAGGGAGCTAATGCGAGTCTATCCCCCTAACAACAAGCACAATAATTAAAGACAATTTAGTCACAATTATCTTTACAGACAAACGTATTAGGTGAAGAACATGAATAGGTTTGGCTTTCGTAGCGCTAAAACATCATTATATTTAGTGGTGGGCGATATTTATATAATCAGATTTATTATAAAACTTGTCTTTAATCGTATTTGTTGATGTTTAATTCTCCGTCTCATGTGGAATGCTTGTAAAACTCCTTTGTTTTGTCAAATGTTTAAACCCTCTCAAAAAAAAAGTTGTGTTTCTTTAATTTGATGTTCTTGTTTGTTAGACGAGCGGTGCGTGTACCCGCTGTTCCCCGGGACCACCATGACGCCCACCAGCCTCCTGGCGCTCAAACAGAGCCAGATCAGCTCAGCTCAGAGTCTACTCGAGTACTTCTGCAGAAAGAACAACTGGGCTCTTCCCGAGTACCACCTCTTCTCCACCCCCGGACACGACGGCAAACTGCTGCTGCTGTACAAGGTAACAAACCAGGCCAGAACCAGGCCAGAACCAGGCCAGAACCAGGCCAGAACCAGGCCAGAACCAGGCCAGGACCAGGCCAGGACCAGGCCAGGACTAAGCCAGGACTAAGCCAGGACTAAGCCAGGACTAAGCCAGGACTAAGCCAGGACTAAGCAGGGACTAACAGGACAAGTCCACTGGACTAAGTCCACGGATCTAAGCCCGACTAAGCCCGGGACTAAGCCCGGCACTAGCCCAAAATAAACCCAGGACTAAGCCCGACTAAGCGCCAGACTAAGCCCGGACTAAGCCCGGACTAAGCCCGGACTAAGCCGGACTATAGCCCGGACTAAGGCCCGGACTAAGCTCCGACTAAGCCCGGACTAACTAAGCCCGGACTAAGCCCGGACTAAGCCCGGACTAAGCCCGGACTAAGCCCGGACTAAGCCCGGACTAAGCCTAAGCCCGGACTAAGCCCGGACTAAGCCCGGACTAAGCCCGGACTACTAAGCCCGGACTAAGGCCCTAAGCCGGACTAAGCCCGGACTAAGCCCGGACTAAGCCCGGACTAAGCCCGGACTAAGCCCGACTAAGCCCGGACTAAGCCCGGACTAAGCCCGGACTAAGCCCGGACTAAGCCCGGACTAAGCCCGGACTACTAAGCCCGGACTAAGCCCGGACTAAGCCCGGACTAAGCCCGGTACTAAGCCCGGACTAAGCCCGACTAAGCCCGGACTAAGCCCGGACTAAGCCCGGACTAAGCCCGGACTACTAAGCCGGACTAAGCCCGGACTAAGCCCGACTAAGCCCGGACTAAGCCCGGACTAAGCCCGGACTAAGCCCGGACTAAGCCCGGACTAAGCCCGGACTAAGCCCGGACTAAGCCCGGACTAAGCCCGGACTAAGCCCGGACTAAGCCCGGACTAAGCCCGGACTACAGCCCGGACAATAGCCCGGACTAAAGCCCGGACTTAAGCCCGGACTAAGCCCGGACTAAGCCCGGACTAAGCCCGGACTAAAGCCCGGACTAAGCCCGGACTAAGCCCGACTAAGGCCCGACTAAAGCCCGGGCTACCGGACTAAAGCCCGGACTAAGCCCGTGACTAAGCCCGGTACTAAGCCCGGAGCCCTAGACGACTAAGCCGGACTAAGCCCGGACTAAGCCCGGACTAAGCCGGACTGAAAGCCCGGACTAAGCCCGACAAGCCGGACTAAGCCCGACTAAGCCCGACGAAGCCCGGCTAAGCCCGGACTTAAGCCCGGACTAAGCCCTCGGACTAAAGCCCGGACTAAAGCCCGACTAAGCCCGGACTAAGCCCGGACAAGCCCGGACCTAACCGACTCACCGGACTAACCGGCCTAGCCCGGTACTAAGCCCGACAGCCGGAACTAAGCCCGGAACTAACCCGGACTAAGCCCGGACTAAGCCGGATATGTGTGCTTTTCCTTAACCAATCGACCCCGGGCAGCCCTCACTTCTCTTCTATGGAGGATTTCGTGCCAAAATTAATATGATTTAATTGAATTAATTGAATTGTACATTGAATACATTTAATGTTAAAATGAATTAATTTAATATACATTAAATTTAATGGTCAATGGATTAATTGAATTGTATAAAAAAAAAATCTAGACACAATTTAAAGCTTAATATTAAAAAATATCTATTTGATTATATTGAAGATTTCATGGCGTTGGTGCAACATTTAAAAAGAATCTGATCAGACTCGTCAAACTCAGAGGGCGGGACTTAGTCTGCTTCTGGCCCAGTCCATTTCTCTGGAAGAGGGCGCGCTGCCTTTACTTTGATGTCTCTCAGATTAGCAAGAAAACTGTGGAAATGTATCACAGTTGTTTGGATGAAACGAAATCATAAAAAAACTAAATCTCACAAAAACTAAATAATAATAAAGTAATTCACAAAGAAAAGAAAAAAAAATATAAATCACAAAAACTTTAAAAAAAAAAAAAAAAAAACACTACTAAATCCCGAAAAAGTGAAATCACAAAAAACAACTAAAAAAACCGAATCACAAATAACTAAATCACAAAAAAAACCTAATTTACCAAAAAGCTAAATCATAAAAAAACAAGTGCAGTGATTTTTACAGACGGTGTGAAACGTGTGAAGACGCCACAGTGGCACAGTCAGGTTGTTTGGCATATTCACTGTGGCAACAAGGATTCAGGCAGGCTGTCGTTCACAAATGAAACGCAGTAAAAAGCACGTCGAGTCAACGCCCCCTGCTGTTTTCTCGGTTCTGTTTTCATTTGTTTGTTTTGACACCAGCAGACAGTGCGTTTCCCCGATTGGTTAACCCTCAATCACTGCCATAGAAACCCCGTCCCAGACTCTTTGTACAGGGTAGTAACAGCGTGGAGTCGGCGGGCAAAGCTCAAAACCCCTTAGATGAAAATGTCTTCTTCTGAGTTTCTACAATAAGTATATTTTTTTGACTTTTTTTAAATTTTTTGTCCTTTGTCCAAAGCTTGATTCTCGCTGAGGCAGGTTGATCTGATGTGACGTGTGGTTTGCTCAGCGATCACACATATCCGTGACTGAGTTTCAATATTTAATGCGAGCCCATCTGTCAGCCGAGGCAGGAGACGGCAGGGGGCTAAACCAATGCTAATTATAGAAGAAACACTGCAGTCGTTTTAGTACGTTTTTAAAGTCTTTTCAACTGGACTTTTTCATCCTCAAACGGCAGTGCGAGGAAAAGAATTCACAATTATTTTTTTTTCATGCATAGTAACAGGGGCAAATGTAGGCTATGCTAGCAGAGATAATGAGTCCTGATCCCCGTTAACCATAATTAAAAACACATGGCATACAGTTAATAGCAATACAATAAAAAAAAAAACACAATTCAAAATATATGAAGTATTAATATACATCTTTAAATAATTGATGAGCAATGTTTCAATTAAATATGTTTTTATTTTTCATTGGAGGATTCTGGCAGAGCAAACTGACCGTGAACTGCATGTGTGACAAACGGTATGCAAGATATAAAGATGTTTGTACTAAACCTTAATTCACCTTGAAAAACAAAAGGAAGGTACATTTCCTCATGTAAATATTTGCGCTCTCCATGCTGTGAGTATTTCACGCCGTTCAAAGACAAGCGCGCTACCTTTTACACTAATTGCAGTGAAATACCATGGGACATTTATGCAAGTGGGAGAGGTTTTTGTAAACAATCTGAGATCTTCTGATGACTGCTAATGCACCCATAACTGCTGCAATTCATTCAAAAATGTACATTCTGTAATGACACCAAGACGTTTTATCCCCTCTTGTTGCTCTGTTGTTTTGGATATATTTAAAATAAACTAGATTAGCCTTTATTGTTCCTGTAGGGCGGGGTTTCCAAACTGCTTCCTGCTAAATTGGCCCAACAACAAAAAGTAGTACCGTATTTTCCGCACTATAAGGCGCACTTAAAAACCTTTATTTTTCTCAAAAAATGACAGTGCGCCTTATAACCCAGAGCGCCTTATATATGGATTAATTCTGGTTGTGCTCACTGACCTTGAACCGATTTTATGTGGTACACAGCGCTCAAAAATCTGTCAAAATGTTTTATCACAACTTTGGTAAACTACAAAGCCGCACCGCTTGCAGCATTACGGTTACCGTAGCGAGGAGCGTCGCGGGAGTGATACTGTGCTTCACCATAATATTACAGTGTGTGTGTATAAAGGAATTTGAAGGATTTGTGGACGAGGAATAAACTGAAAAAGTGAGTGTATTATGTTTTATTTTACGTGTTATAGTGGTTAACTGAACAATTTTGAGTTATTGTGAATACGCCAACGTTTGATTTAGCGGTATCTGACTGTGTTTTTTTACGTGTTGTACCTGAGCATTTTGAGTGACTGTGAATACGCTATACGTTTGATTTAGCGTATCAGACTGTGGTCAGAACGTGTTTCCATTGAACAAGGTTGGGATTGTTTTGTTAAGCTTAATGCGCCTTATAGTCCGGTGCGCCTTATATATGAAAAAAGTTCAAAAATAGACCATTCATTGACAGTGCGCCTTATAATCCAGTGCGCCTTATAGTGCAGAAAATACGGTACTTTTTACTGTAAAATTGGAAAAAGTCTGCTATAATAACCTAAATAACACACATTTTGACGAGATACAATATTAATGTTCCAAGCCTTATGAAAGGTGGAGGCTCATCAACGCTACATCAAATGCAAAATTTCCCTCCGCTCCGTATATGTTTCAAAATATGGTCCTTAGTGAAAAAAGTTTGGCCACCTCTGCTGTAGGGACATTTGACCTCTACATTTGACCCATACTGCAACCAGTGCCACTGAAAAAATTGAATAAAATTAAAGATGGGTGAAATTTTCGAGTCTAATTTCCTGTTTTCTGAATGTGTTGTATTATAATTGTCATTTGAACTTGTTTTGATATTGATTTAGTTTTTCACCTATTTAAGTTTGATTAAGTTAACTATAAAATTAATAATGACCAAGATATGTGTGTGTTTGTGTCCAGCACCGGGGTCACAGTCAGTAAACTAGACTTTGCGACTGCCTTGGCCTGAGCACAACCTGAGCGCCGCTTTACATAACGCCCGCGAGCTCCGCCTCTCGCTGTGCGCCGTGAGAACCGTAGATCTTTCCATTTGGCCACCTCGTCATTGCGGGCTCACATCTCCCACTAACACGCATGAAATAAGCGCGCCATAGAAATGCATCAGCAACAGTTATATAGGCCGCAGCAGGGGTTTGCATCGTACGTTTAACTAATTAGACTTGAACTGAAAGGGAGGAGCAAAAGAGCGCCGGGGGGGGGGCAAAAGGAAGCGATATAATTGCACAAGCTACATCCATTTGTCAGATACTCAAATCGCCAAAGCAAAGACATTAGCGGAGATGTTTTCACCGCAACAACTCAATCTAACGTGCATCCGAACCACACAGAGGAAAGTGACGCACAAACTCACACAGGGTCACACGCAGAGGGTCACACGCAGAGGGTCACACGCAGAGGGTCGCATGCTGCTCCGGTCACTTCTATTACTGCATATAATTGCCATAATTCCATAATAACATAGGTCTAGATACATTAATTTGATTGGCCAACAAGTGGGAATCTACATTTAGCACTGCATTTGAAGGGTGTCGAGCCTTGTTTGATACCATTGCATACATCTGCATTTCCCCCGTATCTTCTGGGGACCCCTTGAACTCATTTCGCAAGAACAACTGGTCTGGAGTAGGGATAAACTAGGACCAAAACCAGGAATGAATAAAAGCTAGCACTTAAAACTACCCACATGAAGTCAAATTTATGGACGGTTCTTACAAAACTACACTGAAGAAAAATGTAGACGCAGCACTTTTGTTTTTGCTCCCGTTTTTTTCATGAGCCGAACTCAGAAGATGTGAAACGTTTTTTCTGTACACGAAAGACCAATTTCAGCGAGCAATTCGTATTCTCAATGGGCGAGCATGTCCACAAGGCACGGCTCTGCACAAATGCTGGAAGCTGAAAACATCCCGGTTCCTGCATGGCCAGTGTACTCAGACATGTCGCCCCAGGATCGGCTCTGGGTCGGCTCTGGGTCGGCTCTGGGTCGGCTCTGGGTCGGCTCTGGGTCGGCTCTGGGTCGGCTCTGGGTCATTTCTGGGTCGCTGGAATGAGTGTTATTTCACTATAAACAATAGGGCGGGGACAATACGCTTCAGCCACGGTACAAAAGGGCCAACAGGGGTCTCGCTACGTACATACAGGGAACATGATAAATCAAATAGCCCGACATCCGATTTGGGGAAAATAAACTATCCCTAAAACTCAACTTCCTCCCATATTTTAGGGACGTCTGACTTCAAATAAATACGTTTTTGTCTTAAACTTGAAAACTCAGTGTGTTTTGTAACAATCAGACAAATTTTCACGGAGAAATGGGTTTAACGAGGAAGTGAATGTAGACGCGGCAGAATACAAAGACAAACGGAGCGCGCACGTGTGACATACGGCGATCTGCCGCATTGAAATGAAACTTTCTTGGCCAGACCTGACTCACGGGTCAAAAGACAACATGTGTATCACTACACAGATACACAACATGTGTATCACCACACAGATACACAGCATGTGTATCACTACACAGATATACAGGGTCTACAGTTGTTGTTTTGTCCGCTTTCTCAGTGAGTTTGGGAAGGAGCACACCGCGGCCCGAGCCGACGTGTGACTGAAGACGAAGTTTCTCCCTTTTGCATCAGCACCAAATCTGGTATTCACAACACTGATGCCAACATGTCTTTGTCTTTATCAAATCAAGGATTCAGATGTACAATTCTTCTTCTGGAAGAGGCCAGTATTGACAGTGAAAGCAGTGGAGCCCCACAGCTTTAATATACAATGTGTCATTCAAGTAATAACATCGTAATGCGTTTTTCCTGATCTAATACTCATGTACATACATTTGTGGACACGTATACTAACTTATACAAAGCAGAGATGGAGGTTATGATAGTGTTTTGAATTTTGAACCTTGTAATGAAAACTAAGCCAGCAGAAAAGCTGGCCTGACGCGTCTGGACCCCCGAGTCAAAGCTGGGAAACCTCTAAGCCAGAGACTTGAGATCCTCTGGTTTAGTCTGGACCAGTTCAAACCCGTTATAGTCCTCATTTAGTCCTGGTTAGTCCTGGTTAGTCCTGGTTAGTCCTTGTTAGTCCTGGTTAGTCCTGGTTAGTCCTGGTTAAATCCACCTTAGCGACTGGTCTCCATCTGACGTCCAGAGTCAAGACTGCGATTCTCAGCCTCACGTGCAGTACCCTGTTTCTCCTGTCCTTGTCGTAGGTGGTCCTGTCGTCCACGCGCAGCACCTTCATCCCGGACAAGCTGTGTGTTCTTGTGGACGATGCCAAGGAGCTGGCGGCTCAAACCACGCTCTGGAACCTCGGTAACTCGCACCACTCGTCAGCGTCACTCTTACGCATGACATCGCGCTTGTTTTAAATCCAAAGTGAAGCATCCAGGACTCTATAATCCTTCTGTTCTGCGCTGCTTTCTGACTTCAGGTACACAAATATGGTGAGTATTTACTATTGTGACGCAAACGAAATGAAGGCGCACGTTGTGACCGCCTGCGTTGCCTGGGATGTTCCGCAATATGGCTTTCAAACTTGCCCGTCTCAATGCAGCTAAACGAACGATGTCGCCAGGCAAAGTTACAGGTCCGATCTGTGGAGATTTAACCCCGCCCACGGTATTTTAGTTTGTTGAATAAACCATCGTTAATGAAAACGTGTGTAGTTGAATTGAATGCAAGCTAACATCTCCATGGAGACGATCAGAAAGGTTACATCGTGACAAATTTTATCTATGCAAACGGTTCGCCTAAATATCGTGATACTGCTATGGCGATATTTTGATGTCACGCATAATGAGGCTGCGTTGTGGCCTGGATTTCAGTTGATTTCCATGCCAATACTGCCCCAGTAGAGGGCAGCACTGAGTTAAATGAAGCGGTTCGGACCGCTCCAGTTCTCTCGGCTCTCGTCGCTGCAGTTTAAAGCTGGTCCAGATTGGATCTCGAATCGAACTCGCACAGTTATCAGGCACATATTTTAATCTGAGCACAATCAGAGCATCTTTCATGACACGGTCTCACCAACAGAAATTCAGCTGTTTTTTTTTATCTTTGCATTAACCGCTTGACCGGACCCCCCCTTGTGTGTGTGAGCTCGCCGCGCCAACACAGCAGCCCACAGCACGACTGCAGCCTTCTGAGCGAGGCCTTTCCTTCTTCTCAAAGCGGACGTTTTTATAACATTTTCAAGTGAACGTTCATGAATGTTCGGTAAAGCCAGTATCTTTTGGAAATCAGCCTACATTTTTTTTTAATGAGCGGTGCTGATATTTGTCCAGTTCAGCAGATAAGCCACTCAAGCCAGTGTGTGGAGCCAATTTGGATCATTCCCCCAGAATTATATCACTTTATCTTTCTAGAAATGATAAAAAAGTGCAATAATAAACCTGATGAATTGGTCTATTTCTCCTGTTGTTGTCAGATACATGTCTGTAGAAATGATAAATGACACTTTCCCAGTTCAGTATTTAATCCGCAAATGTGGACATTCATCAACGTGTGTCCCGTTCTTTAATCCAGCAGAGTGCCTTTTTAAAACTGGTTGTAATTACAAGTATAAATGACATGATTCCAACTTTATTCATTTATTAGCACGTTTTACCAACACAAAGAGTCTCCAAAGTGCAGCACACAACTTCAATCAATTAAATTATACAACACAAAGCGGCTCAAAAGTCAGTTTTATCCAATACTCGATGTTTAGAGCTCTGATCCTGTGGTTGATCCCGTTTGTCTCAGACTCGGTGCTGCAAGAAGGCGTGTCCCCCTGCGACTCCAGCCCCTCCCCCCCTCTGCAGACCCCGCCCCCTGTGTACAGCCCGGCGTTGACCTGCGGCCGTCATTTGACCTCCTGCCTGCCCCTGTCTCCGCCATTTCCCCTGTCTCCTCTGGCCCCGCCTACAGCAATGTCGTCCAGCCAATCGCAGCGCCCGTACCTCAGCCCGCCGCCGCAATTTTACTGAACCACGGTGAGTTTTATGGTTTTTTAAAGTTTTTAGCAGTTCGATTTGTGACAGAAATTAATATGACCAAATGGGAACTGGACGAAACCCCGGCTGTGTCTGAATGTCCGCTCCTAATCTCAAACCCCTCACTCACTACTCGAGCTGCAACTGTTTATTGACTAATTGTGACTAGTATACTAAACAATAATCCTAGTCATGTGTTTGTGTGGCTGTGAGACGCGGCTAAAGCTAGCGACGGGCAAAAACGAAGCGAGACGTCGAAGCCTGGTTTGAGCTGAAGGGGGCGTGTCGAAATGAACCGCGTTGTCGGTAACCGGGGAGTCACGTGACCAAGGCTTAGGTTTGTGCGAAATCAGAAATGTTAAGAACACATTTTACACATGTTCTTGTTATAGTTACGATCAACAACCGCTTATACACTGTTGCTCCAAAATAAACATGATTGTTCTTTGTAATACATACAAATGCCCAGTAGATGGCAATATTTTGAGGCGATATTTTGATCACGATTCAACGATTATTCACGGCCAAACAACAGTGAAATCTTTATTTTTCTTTCACTCTTTGGTCTGACGTGTGACTTTTCCTCAAGTTTGTGAGCAGTTTTACGAAACAGAAGTTAAAAGCGACACAAACAACCAGATCAAAAATAAGGTTCTTAACATTTTGGTCTATATTTTAAGCTGTATATTGAAAAAAAATAAGAAATGGAGAATTAATTGTGCTTCCTAAATTAATTTAAAAAAGAAGCTTCACTACTTTTCACGGTGCAGTGTGGGACAATTTGAGTGCACTACTTATGGCGTATCCCTGAATAGCGCCTTATATGGAACGGTGTGGACATTAACAAAGGTGCCACGTATGACCATTTTCACCGCTGCTCGCTTCCTTGTCACTCATTTCGTATTTTGTTCCATCGTTGCAGAAAACGACTCTTCCCTCGGCCCGGGTTCTAGACCTGGACCCGGTCTTATCTCCGGGCGACAGAAGGTTTGTTGTGTTTTGACAGTTCCTTGTGTTTTGACAGTTCCTCCCTTCGAGTCCTGTTCAGATGTTTTAAATGTCCGTTCTTCTGGCGTCACGCTCCTCCTTTTATCTTTGCTCTTGAGCGACAGCAGCGCAAATGTTTTAGATTGGGTTTAAACATGACCTTTTATCGACGTTGTTTTATTAGTAGCAAACAGGAGCAACTTCTACTGGACCGGGACTGGACCAGGACTGGACCAGAATTTAACTAAGCTGTTTGCATTTGACTTTTAAAAGTTACTCCGTCTGTTACTCGGAACCAAGTTACGCTTTATTATGCCTTTTATTCAAACAGTTTTCTCTTAAAATGTTGTTTTTTCATTGTTCCACTGTTTCACTGAATGATCAATCAGTACAAATATTTAAGTTATACAGAGATATTTACAAAAACAGTTGGAATTTAAAGGGAAGTCAATTGGGTACACACACTCTCAGATAAAGGTCTTATATTGAAATATGCACGCCTCACGGGCTTCCATTTTATCCCTTTTCAATTGATAAATATATGTACGTGTGTGTATGTGTGTGTGTGTGTATATATGTGTATAATTTGTAATTATAGTATATGATTATATACATTTATATATAATTATAGTATATATGATTATATACATTTATATATAATTATAGTATATATATAATACATTTATATATGATTTTATCCATTTATATATAATTATAGTATATATGATTATATACATTTATATTATATACGATTAAATACATTTATATATGATTATAGTATATATGATTATATACATTTATATATAATTATAGTATATGATTATATACATTTATATATAATTATAGTATGTATGATTATATAATATGTATATACACATATATACATACTATATATACATGCACTTACATATATGTATGTGTATATATATATGTATATCATCAATAAATCAATAAAATGAACAATCAGGAAACACAAAAAACTTGTACCAATGTGTAAAAAGTTTAAATTATTTGTATTTATAATTGTATGCTCCTTTTGAAGCCCACATGCACCGAATTATAAATGTTTTAGTCCCAAACATAAAATATACTGTTGTCCATTGTTTTCTTTTGTTTCAACACTTTTTTTGTCTTTATTTTGTGTACTTTTTAAATGTGTTAAATGTGTTTGTCTGTTACTGTTCAAACATTTTTGAATAAAATGTGAGTTGATGTTTTTATTCAGTCACCATATTTCATCCTTTTTATTTGTTTAAAAACGTATTTTTAAAAACCTCAGTATACAATAAAATAATCGATTTGACTAGTCAACTAATCGAAAACTTACCCACTGACTAATCGACTTCTAAAATAATCTTTAATTGTACCCCTACAGGTTTGGTCCGGTCTTAATCCAGGTTTAGTCCCGGTTTAGTCCCAGTTTAGTCCCACTCTTGATGTGGGACGTTCAAGTGTGATAACCCCCCAAAAACAACGGGACAAATGCTGTGAATCCAAGACATTTAATAAACAAACCGCTCGCGTGTGTGGGTTTGTCAGTCGTCTTCTCTCTGATGTTCCTGGAGTGTCTTTCACGCGGCTCAGATTCAGACGCAACCGTTTGTTTTTTTGGCTGGCGTTAAATCTACGCCTCGCTTCAGCGAACGCCATTTGATCTGCTCCAATTCCTCCCTAAAAAGAAACGAGTCCCCAAACAAGTTTATAACAATGCAGTGATCAATAGGGATGCACCGGTACCACTTTTTCTTAGAACTTCAATACTTGTACTTGGCATTACTGAGTACAAATACTGACACCAGGCATTACTTTCACAGGGGTAAAAAACAGTAGTATCATTCATTTCACCCATTAGTTTCAGAATGATAAAGAATGAAGATCGTAGCCATAGCATCAATAATTATTTTGATACTATCTTTCTTTTTCATGGCAACATCAGGAAAAAGGAACACAAAATAATTGGTTTTGATTCAGTCTGAAAAAAGAAAAAGTACCTTTTTAAAGCTCTAAACTGGTGACAACATGTGGGATCTGCACCTGAGCAGTAATTTAAAAAGGAACTGGAAGTGTGCGTCTTGATTTCTCCCGTCTCTCTCTTGCTCAGTACAAGCGCAGGAGCAGAGCCAGACATGGAGGAAGACAGGAAAGGGTAAATCGGCTGACAGAAATCAAAGGGGACAGTGGCGACTGCTCAGACGTTCTCTGTACGTAAAGCTTCAACCACAAATCCGAGTCATATTCGTGGAGAAATGTGTCTAATGAAGAACTGAATTTGAACGCCGCTAAACGCAAAGATTCACGGAGGGGCTACAGCAGATCGCTGGAAAAACATCAGACATCTCAGTCCAGAAAAGTGCAATTCACGAACAGCAAAGATACTGAAGAACCGTCAAACTCCCTGGCTTAGAAAAAAGCACTTGCGGAGAGTTAGAAGGGAATTTATTTTAAAAATGATGATATATTTATACCCAAAACATGCTTTTTTTGTAGGCTTGTATTAAAGTTTTCTCCCATTCTCCTCATTCTCATTTTTTCCTCAGCCCTTTCATTTTATTCCTGATCAACACCAGGTGAGTTCACAACTCAGTTAGCGCTTTAACCCCGCCTCAATCTACGGAGACATTATTTCATGAAATGCCGCGTCGGTCCTCTAGGGAGCGCTGGTATTGGGGTGAAACGTTTATTGGGAGGAGAAATGATCATGAAACATGAGTATAGTGTGTCAGACTGTCTGTAATTCATTCATCCCTTAGGTCCCTCAAGTAAAATATCAAAGAAGCAAGAAAAAGAAGAGTTTAAAATATGCTCAAATTGTGCACGAATAAACGCCCCAGAGAAAGTAGTTGGATCACAAACAAGTTCACATTTGAAAGCTATGTTAATAATAGCATTTTTGTTCTTTTTATGTCACTACATTACAACGTGTCTCTTGGAAAGATACTTCACCCACCTTTGCCCCCTCATTCCCACATGGTCCATTTCATGCGAAAATGTGAATAATCTTTACATTTTGTTTAAGTTATTCATCATATATTTGCACTATCTAGCGTGTAATGGAGATGCTATAGCAAGCCAGTAACGTCGTCATGGAGAAGGAGCTTTTTACACCAGAAAAGTGGAACAAAAGGTTCACAAAAGCCTCACAAAAACACGGTTTGAAATTCCCCACATTGCATTTCTGCTGCCAGAAATGGTCATTTGCTCTGCTGCCAGGAGATGGAGTGCTAACACCAAATCTTAGTAAAGGAATGCCTGGCTTATAGAAAGTATTGTGCGGTCTTTGATAGATACATTGTTTGGACAGCTACGCCACTAAATATATTAAAAGCACATCCCAGTGTAGAACGACAAAATCGTATGTCTGGAGGAAGTTTTGTTGGAAAAACGTGTCACGTTTTTTGCATTACACCATGTCAAAGTGCCCTGTCGGAGAAACTGTGGCACGAGGAGGCAAACCACTATTGCGTGTTCTGGGACTGGCCTGTCGCTCAGAAATGCTGTACTGAAATAAACAATGCACTGCGGCCTGTTTTTGTCACTGCCATCCCACTTTATTTTAGAACTGGGCCTCAAAACTCCTGCCACGGACACAGGAAATGGAAACATTTGGAACGTACTTTTGGCTGGAAAAAAAGGCCATAACAAAGAAATGGATCGTCAAGGACTGGACGGACATAGCAACAGACATGTGGAAAAAAAATGACGTTCAGACTTAATTTTGAAAATGGACAACTTTGATAGACTTTGGACTAAATGGGACTTGAATGTACCCTTTTATTTTATTTTATTTGCTTGGTCTTGCTCTCTGGTCATGTTCCATAAAAAGCAAAAATAATGTAAATTTGTGTGTCTTTTAACGTCTAAACCAGGGCTAAAGCATCCTCATGGAGACGAGCATGTTCCATAGTGCAGTTTAACAAAAATGGCTTCAGTGTTTTCGGATAAAAGTATCTTGGTCTCTGGAGTTCCAATAAGCCAGATGAGACGGATGGACAAACTCTTGTGTCTGTAAACGTTGTAAATGTGGCTGTTGTTGTACCCTGAGGAAAACACATGTATCATTTTCATAAACGTTTGCACATTTCCAGGATGAATGCGGTCGTTACGGCGCGACTCGTCCCGCTCGAAAGATGAATCGGACACAAACAAAAGCTTCCAAAAATAGATAAGAAAAAAATAAGATAAGAGCTAGTCTGCCTCAAAATGTAGCGCGTGCAACGGCGGCAAGTTCGGCCTGGGTTCGGCCTGGTTTAGTCCTGGTTAAGTCTTGGTTTGGTCATGGTTTAGTTATGGTTTAGGCCTGGTTTGATCCTGGTTTGATCCTAGTTTAGGCCTGGTTTAGGCTTGGTTTGAGCCTAGTTTTAGTCCTGGTTTGTTCCTAATTCAGGCCTGATTTGGTCTTGGTTTAGGCTTAGGTATTGTCAGGTTTCGTTGTGGTTTAGGCCTGGTTTGATACTAGTTTAGTCCTGGTTTAGTTGTGGTTTAGACCTGGTGTGGTCTGAGTTTAGTTCTGGTTAATTCTTGGTGGTGTTGTGGTTTAGGCCTGGTTTGGTCTTAGTGAAGACATCTGGCTTTACCCACAAATGAGGAAAACCAGAGCTCTATCCATTCTTAGAAGCGTTGTTGTAGTAGTTGTAGTTTTAGTCGTGTGAGTTTTATTTGTAGTATTTGTATTGGTGGTAGCAGTAATAGTAGTTTTATTAGAAGTAGAAGTAGTTTTCTTTTCAGTGGTTGTGGATATTTGTTAAAGCTTCTCGTTTTGACAGGTCATTTCTCGACTTTAAGCCAACAGGAAAATGGATCACTTACTCATAGTTACATTTTGGGATTATAATAGTTAAGGCTAATTCTTTCTTTTAAATACTTTGACAGAACTCTACACACATAAGTTTCACTAAAATGTTTACTCTATACTGCACCATCACGTAGATATAAACCCACATTTTGACGACGCTGTAAAAAGAAAAGGCCAAAATTAAGTAGGCTATAAAAGCAGATAAAACGGCAGATACGACGCTGTACTGAAAAGTGATGATGTTGTAACATAATGGCCACTGGGGGAATCTATCTCCGTTTTATTAATGGGATAAAACAATCCGTTTCGGGGGCCGCAGTCATCACATATTTGTAGACTTGGGGGCAAATGATGTCGCAGAAATACGTGGTTTGCGCTTGAACAACATTTAATTTGCTGTTATTTTCAAAGCAGTCGGCGCCGGCCCCTCTGCTCCGCTCCCCTTTTGCTTTCCTCTTTTCAATTCAATTTCAATTTATTTTTTTGCGACGCCCGAAATCACTTGCCTCGAAGGGCGACAGCGGAAAGCAGATTAAACAATGTTCTTTTCTGCGGAAGATCGTGTCACCTCCTAAAGCGCTGGTCAGGGGCGGGCGGGCGGGTGGGCAGCCTTTTCTTTCCTTTTTTTTTAAAAACAGAGTTCGCCCGTTATCTTAAAACGCTGCCTGCGGTTTAGCCTGCTCGTACAACGTGCAGGGAGGGACATCAAGGCAATTTTCTTCCAGACAAGTCGAGTTGAACTTCAAATTTGATTAACCAGCCCTAACCCGGCAATAGTTTTTCTTTTTTTTTAATATATTTTTTGGCCTGTAGGATGAGAGAGAAGGGAGGACATGCAGCAGATGGTCAAGAGTCGGGATTCGAACTCACGACATTGCGGTCTTTCATGAAACTCGAATACAATTTTAAGACTTTGACATTTTAATTTTTTCATCCTTTTGCAATAGAAAAGCAAATGAACTGACATTTCTACCCAAAACCGTCTCCTTTTTTGTGATTGTGACTTAAAACCGTGGCGTTTTCCCTCGTCACGCTTCGTCTCCCAAGTTGCACCGTTATCGTGGGAAACACGAGGAATAAAGAAAAGAGGCGGTTTTGTGGACATTAGAGCGGTGCTAAAAGCGGCGCTAATGTGAAGCTAACAACAAGAAAACAAACTTCTTTGATGACAACTCTGTGAGGAAAACATCCAAACCAGTGCAAAACCTGGGCAGATCCTGAGCCACAGGTAAAAACACAGGTCAGAGTGTGATAAAGTCTGAACATGACAGAGTGAAGCTGCTTTGAGCTCATTTGATTCACCACATGAATAATTTGTCACTAAAATAAGCTTAAACTGTAAAAATAGTGAGCTCATATTGAGTTTGTGCAGCAACATTAACAGAATCATATCACACGTCCATGTTCCTGTTCTTGCTGCTGCTGCATGAATATGGACTCAGTGTCCACATAGAACTATTACTAGGCTATATAACATTTGTTATATTTTTTATTGTTTTATTTTTTTACATTATATTCGGCCCGCGACCCAGCCTGAGTGTCGAAAAGCGGCCCCTGGCCCAAATGAGTTTGACACCCCTGTTTTAAGGCGTCGCGGGACTATTTGAGCCCGTGTGCGTCTGGAGCTCCGGGATGTTCGCGGCTGCGTCGGTGGTTTGGCCCCGCCGCGTATCTGAGCGGCGTGTTCCGGATCGAGCTGCGCGTGCCCGACCTTAGACTTCAGGTTCGTGGTCAAAGGGTAGCCCACTGTGGACCTCAGGTGCCACGCAGACGTCCTGGAGGGGTCATTGCCTAAACCAGGGCTAGTCAACTTTATTTTCCCGAGGGCCGAGACCTCTGGGCCGGAGCTGCACCACTGTAACAAAATATACCCAACACAGTTTAAATAAATCAAGTACAGTACAGAAAAATATCTACAGATTGATTCGATTTTTGTGAGAAATGACAAAATTGCCCATCCAGAACTGAACCGAAATTAAACTAGGACTACACTTGTACTAACCAGGTTTGAACTAATCCAGAATCAAACCAGGTCTAAAGCAGAATTAAAGAAGAACTAAACCGAGACCAAACCAGGTTTAAACTAGCGCTAACCCAGACTTAAACCAGTAATATTTGGAAGATGGGTTGTGGACCGGATCGATCACTTGGAGGGCCTGATTTGGCCCCCGGGCCTTATGTTGAATAGCCCTGGCCTAAACAGTCTTGTCACCTAAAAATACTTTATGTGCAACAAGTGTGAACAAGATAGACTTTTGATTAAAAAATGATGCGGTGCAATATATAGTTTGTTCAGTAAAGCTGTGTTTATACGGCGGTGTTGTTGGGCGTCTTGGGACAAAGGTAAAGCGTAAAGTGCCAGATGCAAAGTGTGCAACGGGCCGGACTCATCAGTGAAGACCGAGGCGGTTCTTGTGTAAGTGCATCGTTTAAGTCGGGCACAGTTCTGGAGTCAGCCGTCTTTAGCAGCAGCAGCATCGTGTCCCTGGTGTATCGCGGTCTGGTCGTCGTAGCGACTTGCTCCATTGACTTCGGAAGCTACGAGCCGAACAGGTCCTTTCCTGTCCCGGTTCCTCTCGCGCGCGCAGAGTATGTTCTTCTGTAAACACAGTGTCCCATTTTTAATCCCTCGGGAAAAGGGCACGTGTGTTTTTTTTCCTGCTCGAACAACAAAATCTCCCTCTCACTCAAAAAAAAAAAAGATTTGACATTTCCGTCTCCTCAAGACATGATGCTTTCTAGCAAGAACAAAATGTAATCCCACTCTCCCCCGTGAAGAGAGTATACCAGGACTAAAGCAGAATTCAACCAGGACTAAAACGGCATTAAAATTTCAATCAGGTCTTTAAAAAAAAAAGAAGAAAAGGAGTTGATTAAAAATGTAAATGTATAGATGGAAAGCACTTAGAACTAAATGTCGTTACAGCTCACTCAGCAAAGTGCATAAATATTTACATACTTATAAAAATAGACATTTTATTCCTATACAACAGATAAAAAGTTATTAAAAGGGCATTATGTAACTTTTCTGGTTGGGGATGGGACCGTTTTGCCTCAAATGTTCCACAGTTCGGCATTAAACGCATCCGTCTTGCGTTAATCCAATCAAGCGTTTTTGTATTGCTCAACCACGCCTCGATCAACATGTATCCGGTCACATTTTTGTTTCGCACATTTCTGACTGATTGTGCTAAAGATATTGTAATCAGGACAGTACAATGAAATCAAGATAATTATTAGGACTGCACATTATTGTATTTTTTTATTTTTTTTGCGATATAGCAAATATATATAAAGTCCTGCGATGACGCCGCTTAAAAGAGTAAGAGACAAAACAAAGGCTAATTAAGACTGAATAGGGAAAATCGTTACTAAAATTGTTTTCATTTTAAATTCAGTACATTTCTGTCAGATTGAGGGCCTTGCTGCTGTTGAGATATATTTAGTTTGACCCAGTCCAAATCGCAACTAACAACATTCAGATGATATGCCAATACGTCAAAAGAAATGTGTTAAAACATGTCTTTAAACGTATTAGTTGTTTATCAGATAAATGTGATTAAAAAAATAAATAAAATGAATCACAAAAACAGAAATATCCCCTTGCGCCTTTTTTTATTTAATTTTTTTTATTTACTGTTTTTGTACAATTTTTTTTACTACTAAAAATATATATTTAATAGTCAAATTTTGCATATCTTCAAAACATTCACAGTATAATCTAAATTTCGATGTATTGGCCACCTCTAGTTGCGATATCGATTATTGCTTACAGTGGGGCCAATAAGTATTGGGCAACTTAAACATTTGCAAGTTCACACGTTTGAAAAGATGAGAGGTTTGTAATTCTCATCAAAGGTGCTCATCAAGTGTGAAAGAAAAAATATTAAAAAATAAAAAAAATCACATTGCATGATTTTTTTAAACAATTTATTTGTGAACGTGGGTGGCCAATAAGTATTGGGCAGCCAGCAAGTTACTTTTAATACTTTGTAATGTAGCCTTGGTTGGCAATGACAGAGGTCAAACGGTTGCTGTGGTTCTTGACCAGGTCTACACACACACACACTTTCGTTTGTATTTTTGGCCCACTCCTCTGCACAGATCTTCTCTAGAGCTGTGATGTTTGATGGCTGTCGCTTGGCAACACGGAGTTTCAACTTCCTCCTCAGGTTTTGGATCGTTAACATGCTGGAAAACCCAGCCACGTTTCATCTTCACTCTGACCGAGGGAAGGAGGTTTTTACCCAAAGTGTCACAATACATGGCCCCATTCATCTTGCCATTGATCAGGTCTTCGTGTCCCTTTTGCAGAAAAGCATCCCCAAAGCATTCCCACCCCCATGCTTCACAGGAGGTCTGGTGTTCTCGGGAAGCAACTCGGCATTCTTCCTCCAAACACGGCGAGTGGTCTTTAAACCAAACAGTTCCATTTTGGTCTCATCTGACCACATCACATTCTCCCGATCCTCCTCTGGATCGTCCAGATGGTCTTTAGCACATTTCAGACCTGCATTTACATAAGTTTTGTGTAGTAGGGGGACCTTTCGGGCAATGCAGGATTTCCCCTCATGACAACATAGTGTGTTACTTATTGTCATCTTTGTGACTGTGGTCCCAGGGTGGTCCCTGCTGTCTTCAAATCATTGACCAGGTCCCGCCGTGTAGTTCTGGGCTGATTCCTCACAGTTCTCAGGATCATTTGAACCCCACGAGGTGAGATCTTGCATGGAGCCCCTCTCAGAGGGAGATCGTCAGTGATGTCATACTTTTTCCATTTTCTAATAATGTTTCCAACTGTTGATCTTTTCTCACAAAGTTGTCTCATCCCAGCTTTGTGCAGTTGTACAATTTTATCTGTGGTGTCTTTGGGAAGCTCTCTGGTCTTGGTCATGGTGAAGACTGGAGTCTGACAGTTTGAGGGCGTGTCAGGTGTCTTATGCGTCTAATCAGTGGAGGCCGGAATAACTTAAAGAGCAAGTGACTGGTCTGTGAGGGACAGAAGAGTTGTTTGTTTTGTAGCTGCCCAATACTTATTGGCCACCCATTTTCACAAATAAATTGTTTAAAAATCATGTAATGTGATTCACGCTTGATGTGCACCTATGATGAAAATTACAAACCTCTCTTATCTTTTTAAGTGGGTGAACTTGCACATTTTTAAGTTGCCCAATACTTATTGGCCCCACTGTATATTATATAGCCAATATTAATTAATTTGCTATACATTAATACCTTTAAGATTTTTCTCCCACCTCTTTCGTGGGTCTAAACCAGGACAAGGATTCAGTTATAATAAGGAAACGACAAGAACGAAATCAAGAAAAACGCAGGTGAAATCATACATTATCAGGGAATAAACAAGGATTTAATCAAGACTGAATTTGGATCAAACCAGGATCAAACCGAGCACTTGTGATGTTTATTTCCCTCGTGCTGTTTAAAGTTGTCGCCTGTTTTTTTGTCTTTAGTTTTGGTGGCGCGTTGTTCTGTGACGAATGAGGCAAAACTCTGGCACAAACTCGGCCATATCTCACTGTGACCTCCAGGACGATGACAATCAGGGCAATTTATCACCAAGAGATGAGAACGCGCGATACAGGAGCGAGGACTGAACCAGGGGCTGAAACCAAGTCTGAATTTTGGGACTAAAACCAGGTCTGAACAGGATTATAAACGCGAACGTTTTGGGTTATACATATCAGAACAATGTATCGCCAAAAAGATATGAAGAAATTGTTTAGAGGAACCATCTTAAACGGGACTAAACAATGTAAGATTCAGGGAAATTCATATCTGAACAATTTAATAACTAGAGCGGAAACGGGACCAAATTCAGACAAAACACTCAAAAGTTCTGGAAGAAATCAGAGCAATGTATCACCAAAAAGATATGAATAAATATTACAGAGAAGAGAGGGTCTGAAGCAGGGCAGAAGCAGGGCAGAAGCAGGGCAGAAGCAGGGCAGAAGCAGGGCAGAAGCAGGGCAGAAGCAGGGCAGAAGCAGGGCAGAAGCAGGGCAGAGGCAGGAGCAGGGGCAGGGGCAGGGCAGGAGCAGGGCGGGGCAAGCAGGGCAGGGGGCAGGGCAGAAGCAGGGCAGGGGGGGCAGGGCAGAGGCAGGGCAGGTGGGCAGGGCAGGAGGAGGTGGCAAGCGGGCAGGGCAGGGGGCAGGGCAGAAGCAGGGGCAGGGGCAGGTCTAAACCAGGTCTAAACCAGGTCTAAACCAGGTCTAAACCAGGTCTAAACAGGTCTAAACAATACTGCTGAAGAACTGGGTTTATCTTGGTTTTGGTGTGTTCTGCAAATGGTTTTGTTTCTTTATGAAGGACACACGCCACATCAAATTGGAACTAAACCAGACAAAAAAACAGGACTAGAACCGACCAAACCAAGACCAAATCGAGACGAACTTCTGCCGGCACGGAGCGTGGAGTAGCAACGAAGAGTAAAAGGTTTTGTAGCTTTAACGGCGTCAATCAACACGTACGTTGCGTTGTGTTTTAGCTTCAGTCACACTTTGTCTCGTGTGATCCTGTTTGCGAGGTCGTTTCTCTGGACTCACAAAAACACTGTTGTTTTTTAAGTTCATAAATCATCACCAGACTTGTTTTGAGCATTTCGGCTCAAATCACGAACAGTTACAGCTGCGCGCTTCGATTAGCATACATCTCAGGGGCGGCTAGCGTTTGTTTTCTTCGCTTCGGGGGTCTCATCTATAAAACGTAACGGGAATTCCTAGTAAAAATGTGCGTACTGACAAAACAAATGACTCAAATTGTTATATTTCAGCTCAAGTTTTTCATGAATCCCAAGCTAACGTAGAAAGTGACGTACGTAGAAAGTGACGTACGTAGAAGTGACGTACGTAGAAAAGTGACGTAGAAAAGTGACGTACGTAGAATGTGACCTACACATGCTTCATAAATGAGACCCCCTGACCTGTAGTTTCTTGCGATGGCTTGACGCGGTACACTTTTCATAGCTAAAGACATTTCACTACAGGTTATTTAACTTGTTTTTTCTTCCAGTCACACACACACACACACACACACACACACACACACACACACACACACAAAGTGACATAGTCCACCGTTTATTTATGTGTTTTAGGACAACTTTACTCTTCCAAACTTGAAATTACACATGAAATACCAGCCGTATCTTTGTGTTCCACTGTTTATCATCGTC
Organism: Chaenogobius annularis; assembly: GCA_015082035.1. NCBI lineage: Eukaryota > Metazoa > Chordata > Actinopteri > Gobiiformes > Gobiidae > Chaenogobius > Chaenogobius annularis. The sequence continues at coordinate 736,745 of BJKM01000324.1, forward strand.
TGTCTGTCTTTCGTTCGCCGTTATCGCTCCTGCAGTTTAAACAATGATACTGTCTGTTTTGAAGGAAATATTTGGGTGAAAATTCCCTGCGAATCTAATCAGTGACGCACCTCGGGCACGCTCGTCTGGACACCTGCAGGGCTTCAGGGGAAGATAAGGCCGTTTTTTTTGGGGGGGGGAGTGAATAATCTATTTACTGTGATAAGACGTGGCCATGTTTAAGTTTGGCAACAGGAAAAAGGCCAATTGCTCTGGTTTAGTTTGGACGTTGACTCGATTAGTCCTGGAGTTAACCATAGTCTTGTTGTAGTTTTGTTTTAGACTTGTTTTGTCCTTTTTATAGACCTGGTTTGACCTAGTTATCCTGATTTAAACCATGACCAGAGACAGATTTACAACTACTTTTTAGTTTTGTCCTGAATTATATGGTTTAGATTTGGTTCTAATCCTATTTTAGTCCTGGTTTAGTCCAGTTATAGACCCAGAGTTACACATCATCATTTAGTTTCATCCTAATAATAATGGGTCGATTTAGACCAGGGTAAGATCTTGTTTTGTCCGGATTTGGTACCTGGTAAACCATAGATATTTGCCATTTTAGGTTTGGTTTGGACCTAGTTTAGTCCTGTTTTATACTATAGTCATTTTACATTGTTTCTTAATGCGTGCCCTTTTGATTTCATATATGTTTTATTATTGCTCAGTGTTTTATGTTGCACCTTAAGGCAGAGACAAGTTATTTTGTTTGTGAATTCTGTTAATCGACAATGGCAATAAACCCCTTCTGATTCAGATTTTAGACCCGGTTTGGTCCTGTTTTAGACCCGGTTTGGTCCTCTTTTTAGTCCTGTTTTAGACCCGTTTTGGTCCTCTTTTAGTCCTGTTTTATATCCGGTTTGAACCTATTTTGGTCCCGTTTTAGACCCGTTTTGGTCCTCTCTTAGTGCTGTTTTAGACCCGTTTTGGTCCTCTTTTAGTCCTGTTTTACATCCGGTTTGAACCTGTTTTGGTCCCGTTTTAGACCCGGTTTAGTCTTGTTTTAGACCCGGTTTAGTCTTGTTTTAGACCCGGTTTAGTCTTGTTTTAGACCCGGTTTGGTCCCGTTTTAGACCCGTTTTGGTCCTCTTTTAGTCCTGTTTTAGACCCGTTTTGGTCCCCTTTTAGTCCTGTGTTACATCCGGTTTGAACCCGTTTTGGTCCTGTTTTAGACCCGGTTTAGTCTTGTTTTAGACCCAGTTTAGTCCTGTTTTAGACCCGGTTTAGTCCTGTTTTAGACCTGGTCCATGACAAGAGCTAGATTTACAAATGTTTGGTAAATCCCATTGTTTCCTCCTAAATAATATGGTTTAATAACTAGGTTTAGGCCTGAGATAGATCTTGGTTTAATCCTATTTTAGTCCTGTTCTAGGCCTAGTCTAGTCCTGTTTTAGACCCAGTTTAGTCCTGTTTTAGACCCAGTTTAGCCCCGTCCAAACCATGACTAGAGGCAGATTTACAAATACAGTGTGAAAGACGTTTGTGGAGAGTTCTGCGGGTTTAAACCAGTGGGATCCCTTCACCCTGAGCCACTCTGACAGCTACTGCTGAGACTGAGCGCCTGCAAGTCCTCCACAACAACACATCTGTCTGCTTGTGACTATACAACCCTGCAGGCGCTCAGATAGGGATTAACAAGACAGGAGAGAGAGAGGGAGCGAGAGAGACGTTTTGAAGCCATATTTTCATATCAAGTCGAATATTAAACCTTTACGTGGCGCAATAAACGGTTTGGAATCGGGTCGATTTTTACCTTTTGTGCAGCTCCAGAATTTGAACATAAAACTTTGGCCAATTAAAAACCAAAACGATGAATACAAATCTGTGCTTGTGAAATGACTCTCACACAGCAGGCATCCAAAACATTTTGAAAGTATTGAACGTTCAGATTCACATTTGAATTTAGGGGGAGAAAAAGTGGCTTCTCAGCAGGCGTCGTTCTACACAAATCCATTGAAAAGCGTTCAAATTCACACGCTTTTGACTTTCTGTTTTGAGGGGACAAAAAGATCAAGTGCAACTCCAGTTTTTATTGTATTAAAAGTACAGAATTGACCTTGAGCAAAAGGTTTTTTATGAGAAAAACAATCTGGGGAAAGGTTTTCAGCTGCTCAGACCTGACCTTTTTCATTTTGAACTCAAGGCTGCCACTCCTTGCAGGCGTTCAGCGCTCATGGTTCAAGTTTTTTTTTAGTTTTTTTTTTTTCACTGGAACGACCCATCGAGTTGGAGGAAACATACCTACATCAGACTCTTTTTCTAATACGTTTTAGTATTTCATTGAATCGCCGAACTATATATTGCACCACGCTTTTCAAACCAAGCAATGCAAATACTGATGGTTCCGATAAGCTCTTGCAGATCAGCGACTAGTTCGGGTAGACACTTGACAAGGCCGCTTTTTCGGGGCGTCTTAAGTCCCGAAGTCCCCGATTGAACCGAGTTCCGAGCCGGATTTCCCTGGCCTCCCGCCGGATCCGTGACGCTGAATCTTAACGAAGCTGACGGCGCCCTTCATGTGTCCTGGACGCCGGAGAATTGAAACAATATCCACCTAATATTACGCCCGGTTCGGTTCATTATGCTAATACTGAGGAGGAAGAGGAAGTGGAGGAAGAATAGGAGGAGGTGGAGATGGACTCTGGGGAAGAGATAAAGAGCGGAGGAAATGTTATATTCGCACTTACAGAAATGCTAATGCTCAGCCTAATATGGGCACAAGGTCCTACCGCGCAGGGGTTTAAAATGTGGCTGTGCATGTAATCAACTCGTTTCAAGTTGTCAGTGATCAGCATGGGGCTTTTTTAATCAAGAGGTCCACAGTCAACCCTCAGCAATAAAAACGCCTAGTTATGAATTAAAGATGGGAGCCATAAATATGTATTTTTAAAGAGAAAATGTTAATAAAATATCAAAATGGAATGGCTTTAAGCACACACATTATGCACTGACCTTTTTGAGCGTTTTATAACAGTTCCCTCATCCAAAACATACACAACCTGGAGCTGTGTTTAAGCTTCGTTCACGCTAATCCTGCTTACGAGATTGTTTTCTCTGCTCCTTCTCTGAGCCTCAAAACAATTTTCAAAGATTTGTGACATCCAAGACTGTTGGGGAGACGTCCCCGGACTCTCTGGACTGTGAGGTGCTGGTTCAGGTTTATTTAGTCACTGCTCTGGAGGGCCGGCCAGAGCACCTTTTTGAGGCCCGGACAGATAACTGGACCGATGGAAACCACGAAGGAGACGCAAAGAAGGGTTCAGGAGCTTTATTGAACCGAACAGGCGCACACAGGTTGCTAACACGGTCACTGAACCCCGACAACAACGAGACTAAAACTTTAAGAAGAGCGGGCTCGATCTTTGAAGCACAAATGATGTCATAAAGCAAAGGGATGTCACAAGGCACGTCATGCAAAACATAAAGGAGGTGACATCGTAAAACACACTGGTCATACAGGCATAAAGGAAAGGAATACAGGTTACATCATAACGCACGATTATTATGGCAGAGCGGGAGCGCCCCCTACCGGATGCTCCGCTCACTACACTCATGGGAATACAGAAATGACGGTGCCTTTTGTACAAAGTCGGTTCTCAAGAGATATCCTTGTGGTGTTTTTAAGTCCATAAATCGCCGTCATCACAACCGCGCTCACGCTAGCATGTCGGGAGCGAGCTAGCGTCTCGTTTCCCTCCCCCGTGGCGACTCTCCCGTGCTGCCAGTAGATGGAGCGCAAACGCCAATTCCTCGCGAGGGAACACCCGGCTGAGAGAAAGTCGGTGACGTGTGGTTTTCGGCGTGTGCGTTATTTTAAGAGCAAAGTTTGAAGAATAAAGCAGAATATTTGAACACGATCCTTCAACTACGCAACCGACCAAGATCCCGCGAGGTTCGGCACAACTGTGAGTCGATGGTCGTAATTATCCAGGTCGCAATGTGATCGTGAGAACCAAAACGGACGATGGCAATTTAGAACAGGGGTGTCAAACCGGGCCTAACTTCGAGGCTCAGGCTGGGACGCGGGCCGAACATAACGTATAAAATAAAACAATAACAACTATAAGAAATAAATAGCTTTATATAGCCTAGTGATGGTTCTTTGTGGACAATTCGTTTAAAGCTGATGGTAAATTCACTAAAAATTAGTTTCAGGGACTTGCAAAAAAGTCCAGGCGGAATCCAAATAAAAGCTGTATTAATTTTATTTTAATGACATTTTTGGTTTTGGAGTACAAACTGACCCTGATGCTTCCCAGAATTATTGATTTGACTGAAATAAGTGTGTTACAGTTTTATTTTTATTTTATTTTTCTTTTATAAAATAGTGGACAAAATGGACTAAATAAAGAAAAAGTCCATCGCGTCGGACGCACTCAGCGTAAGGGGTTACTATGTTCGGCTTCAGCTTTTAAATCAATCCAAACTCCAAAAGAGTAAACCTAACGTGCCCATTTGTGTCACTTTAACTTTGCTTCGTCGTTCAGAACGCTGGTCACTTACAGTAAATGAAGTAAATGAAGGATTTCGCTGCTGTTCGATCGCAAATAATTGTTCAGTATCTTAAGTTATTTTAATTGAGTTTAATCCTGGTTCAGATCGTGCCTATGAAACCGTCAATCTTTTATTCGCGTTACGAGACTCTGGCGTGATCCTCATCGCTCAGTCCGGATCCGAGTTTGAGGACGGATTTACCTGCTCTTCCCTCCACCGCGCACATTTCTTCTCCTATTTTTTATTATTATTATTTATTTATTTTTACATTCAGATGCTCGTTTTCTGTCTGCGTTAAAAAAAATGGCCGGCGGGATGTTGACGTGCGACTCGGCGGTTTATCTCTCAAAACTGATGGATTTAAGGAGTTTAAGGAGATTTAGAGCCATTTTCCAGTCGTATCCGTCAAAACGGAACGTCACAGCTTATGGTGTAAACACGGTGGAGAGCAGGGCTTAAAGGTGCACCATGGAACTTTTCTGCTTTTTAGATGCTGCTTTTTAGTAAATCAATCTAGACTTGTACAAATGTCGTAAATCATTTTTTAATAGTCATTTATCTTATATCAACAGCGTCAGTAGCTTTACAAATGATTCTTTATCTGAACCAGGACTGAACCAGGACTGAACCAGGACTGAACCAGGACTGAACCAGGACTGAACCAGGACTGAACCAGGACTGAACCAAGCACAATCTCTTGGACATTTTAATTATCAAAGTTGGAACTAGAATTTGGATCCAGACCCAGGACTAAACCAGGAGTAAACTCTGGTTGAAACTGGTCCAAAGATGCGAACACATGAAAATGTCCTATACTGAGAGTAAAGATGACTTGAACGGTCCTGGTTTTGGCCCGGTTTTAAACCTGGTTTAGATTATCGAGCTATCCTGCCCATGCTTTTCCAGACCAAGTTGGTTTTGATCTAGTTTAGGCTGGGTTTAGTCTCAGTTTAGTCTTTGTTTATAGTCTGTGATGGCCTATACAATGTCTTTGGACTTGGGAAGACCTTGGTTAAGTCCTGGTTTGGAGTCTAGTTTAGTTTCTCCAACTGTCCAAAACCGTTGTGGCTTCTGGACTGGGTTTAGACCTAATTTACCCTTGGTTTAGAGTCTTCAGTTTTCCAATACAGCACCCTCATACCTGCGTAGATATAGTTTAGTCCTTGTCCAGACCTAGATTAGTCCTTGTTTGGATAGTCCTTGGGTTGTAGGCCTACAGATTTAGTCCTGGTTGAGTTCCACTTTATACCCGTTTAAGACCTTTGGTGGTTAGATCTTGTTTAGTCCCAGTTTAGGTGCTCCACTTGTCCTGTACGTTCTTGTCTTTGGATCTAGTTTGACCCGGTGAAGCCCCGGTCTGTGTACCTGGTTTGGACCGAGTTGAGTCCTGGTTTAGATCCTCCAGTTGCACATTAATGCACTTTGGTCGGAAAGTGGAGGGAATTTCCTTTTAAGATGCGTTACGGCAGACTTTCTATGAATTTCCAAGCAGCCTTTTAATGTCCGACGCTCTTTTTATTACAATTCTGATTCAACTCGACTGTAAAGATCCGGTTTCGGGTGGTTCCGAAGTGCGGGGAGGCAATTTAATCATGAGGGGGGGGGGGGGAAATGAATTAAAATGGGATTCGCTTCGGGCGGAAAGATCAGAGGAGACGGTTAAAGAGGGAAACGGAGAAGAATAAACCGTAATGGAAGAGGCCAGGTGTCAGGACTGTAAAACGGCAAGACTAAACTCGAACTAAAACAGGGACAGAGCAAGGACTAAACCAGGGCTGAATCGAGACTAGTTCAAGGCAGAATAATGACTAAATCAGGACTAAACCAGGGCTAAGCCAGAACTGAACCGGAAGTCCAAAAGAAGATGAAACGGGGACAAAATATGGACAAAACCAGGACTGAACCTGGATTAAACTGGGTCTAAGCCATTACTAAAACGGATTCCAACAAGGACGAAACAAGGACTGGACTGGGACTAAAATGAGTGCAGAACGATGACCAAATCAGGACTGAACCAGGAATGAAGCGGGATTAAAATGGGTCTAAACCACGGCCAAATCAGGAATAAACCTGGACAGAACCAGAGATAAATCGAGACTAAACCAGAACCAAAACAGGACAGAGCAAGGACCAAACCAGGGCTAAATCGAAAACTCTAGACTTGATGACTAAATTAGAACTAAGCTAAACCAGAACTGAACCGGAAGTCCAAACAAGTTCTAAACGAGGTCCAAAACAGGATGAAACGAGGACAAACTTTGGACAAAACCAGGACCGAACCAAGATTAAACATGGTCTAAATCAGGACTAAACTTTGTCAGAACAAGGACCAAATCAGGACAGAACCTCTCTTAAACTGGGTCTAAACCAGCACTAAAACAGATTCCAACATGGACTGAACTGGGACTAAAAAAAAATGCAGAACAATGACCAAATTAGGACTAAACCTGGTTCAGTCCTGGTTTGGTTCTTTGTTCTGTCCAGAGATAAAGCAAGACTAAAATAGAACTAACAGACCAGAGCAAGGACATAATCTAGACAAAACTAGGACTAAACCAGGATTAAACTAGGTCTAAACCAGATCTCAATCAGGACTAAACCATATTTTTATCAAACTAAATCAACAATGTCCAAAACAGGACTAAAAAGGAAAACCTGGATTAAACTGGGACTAAGGACTAAACGAGGACTGAACTGGGACTAAATAAGAAGGAATGAGTCAGAATTAAATCCTACTCTAAATTTTGTCCAAATTTACATCAACTTTTAAACTTTTAAAAAACATTAAAATTTGTGTTCAGCGTCAACTTCAGGACTAAACCAGGTCCAAACGGAATCCAAACCAAGTCCGCATCTCCGTGCCGTCTCAGCGCCTGTGCGTGGACTTGCCTTTGACTGAATAATGAATAAATTGAATAGAAATGTTGTTGTTTTTGTCTTTTGTACATCTGAATTTAACCTTTGGAGCGACAGCGACAAATGCCACGAGACGAGAGAGTTATCGCGACTGTCAATCCGCGCCATCCAGCCGGGATTAGCCACGGAACGCAACAAATGCTGTTTATTAATTCAACCATTTGGGTTCTTTTGAGGTAAGATTATTGTGCCTCTTTTCATGCCCATGTTCCAGTTTTATTCCTTTTATTTTAGTTACATTTTCACGAGAAGAAACGCAATCATTGTACGATTATTCACATTTATTAACACCATGAACGAACAGCGAAAACCTTAATTTTCTTCCAATCAAACAGCCAGATAAAAAGTACTTTAGTCTACAATGAGATTATTATCATTATTTTTGTTTAAACAATCATCAGAAATGCCGTGGCTGTAAACGTAAATCGCACTGCTGATGGAAAAAGTAGCACTGCTGCTAAAGAAATCAACAATTCAAAGCTAAATGGTCTTTTTGAAAGGTCAAAAGTCCTCAAACTGTCACCTATAACACGTGAACACTTTTTTTTTAGTATAATTAAACAATGTAGAAATGAAACAAAAACGTACAACTAGAGATTTGACCAAAATGAGCAGATCAAACAAACTCCCCCCCAAAAAATGATCAAAATTCAAATCCTATCGGCGGTGAACGAGTTTTGTTGCATGATGATACACTCAACTTAAACGACTTTTAAAAGAAAAATGTAATCCAAACGAAGAACCTACTCGTGATGAAAAGAAGGGGAAATACTTGTAGATTCATGCCACAAATGTTTTTCAAAATGTTTCCACTCGAATTTTTGAAATTGCCCTCAGAAGAAGAAAGTATTGTGCGCGTAACCAGGAAGTGTCCGGTATCAGTGACGTCCAATCAGTACCAGTTTACGTTTGATTACATCATTCTAGGCGCCATGCCACGTCATCAAAATGCGACGCTTTATTACTGTACTCGAAGGTGGGCGTGTTTTGGTTGTGTCTCCTCACGGGGGCCTGGAGCCCACCATCATCATTTCCATCTCTCTTCGAGTCCTTTTACGAGTTGTTACATCCAAAACAACATTGTTTACCGCGTTGGGAAAACCAACTGGCGGGACACTGGCGGGACACTGGCGGGACACTGGCGGGACACTGGCGGGACACTGGCGGGACACTGGCGGGACACTGGCGGGACACTTCATTTGTCGTGCGATAAATGTCAGGACCACAGTTGACAGTAAATATCAAGACTGTTCTGATATTTGCGCAGTTTATGCTGATTTCCATTCGTTTACATCAGCGACCAGAGCCAAGATGGCCGCTGACCGCGGCGGTCACGTGTCTGGCATGAACCCACATCTCCCTCGAGTGCTAAACTAAAAGTGAAATGGTAAACTTACTCTTCTCAAATGGCGTTTCCTCCTCCTCCTCGCTCTCTCGTGGTGAAATATTGGTGGCGCGCTGACTCGACCTCATCGACACAGTGTCTAATTGACTCTGCAAATGGCGGGCAATTACAGCGGATCGTTAGCGGCTCACTAATGCGCCACGCAATTACAACTCGTTGAGACGCAGCGCGGGCCCGACGACCGGAAATGAGCCATTCTGTTTGTCAAGAGCGGAATAAGGTTTGTGCATTTTTTTATTATTTAAAAAAGAAAAAATTTAAAAATAATAATAATAATTGAGTAAGGCAGAGACTGAGCAGTGACTATTTTTGTTTGCACGCACTTGGCAAAATAAAACTTAATTCTGTAAACTGACAACAAAAAAATGTCTGACGAGTGAATACGTTTCGACACTCATCCAAGTAGTTTCTTCAGTTCGTCTAACTCTTTCCAACTTTCTGTAAATGCAGACGTTTGGATTTAAATGTGTAAATCAGGGCTTTATTTGACCAAAATGAGTTCAAGAGCGAAAAGGAGAAGGCCTGCGTTGAGTTTGGGACTTGAATCTGCTTCTTTTTTTTCAAGTCATAAATACAGTTTCCTTGTGCGTTTGTTGTGAGTGCTGTTTGGATCAGATACATCGAGAGACTTTATTTTATTTTTTTGTCTCCTTCAGTCGATTAATCGATCGGCACAGCATGTCTTCGGTCGATCATGAATGAATTTAGTTGACTGCAGCCCTAGTGTAAGTGTTTTTGTGTTGATTCGTTTTAAAGACTCGTTTGTTTTTTGTTATTTTACTACTATTTGTTCTGCTCGTGTTTGTTTTTAAATGTTGGCATAGGACATTAAATTGCATGAATCTTATCTCATCTAAATCTCATTACTAACCTTTTGTGAGCGTTTAACTCGGGTGTGGTAGTTAGTTATAATAATCCGTAGTTATGTTGGTTGTCGATGCAGCGAAGGTCGTAAAGCATCCGAGCGACGAGTCCGGTGAAGGTGAAAAGGCTTTTTAAAGACGCGCACACTCAATTGGAATGCTTAAGACCTCCACCTGATGATGTCATGAGGTGCGGCTTAAAAATGCACTCAAATATAAGTGAATGAAACAAGTCAAATCTTTCTTTAAATTACTTTGTTGTGATAGTCCTACATCAATTAGAGCTGTTTATATCTAAATATGAAGTTGCACCACACCGCCGTTTTTTTGTTTTGTTTTGTTTTTTTACATTAAACATTTGAATCGCAGATATACAGAAATAAAGACGGAATGTTGGCGTCGGATATTATATTACATAAATAACTGCAACCTTTGCAATTTGACTCTGCTAAATGAACCTGTGAGCGCAATTTTACATTTATTTTAATTGTTAGTATTTTTTTATACATTTTATATTCATATTTTTAACAGTATTTTTATTATTTTAATAAACAGAACAAAACAGAACGACTAGAGTATGAATTAAAAAAACACACTCACATAACTAGGTCACTAGAACACTAAACACAAATTAAAAAAATTATGCCATCATTTTTAAGTGCCCAGTTACGCGCAGTGTGAGCTTTTAACGTTAATGTTTCATCGTTAAAAATGCTTGTGACCACCCGATGACGTCATGAGGTGGAGGATAGCGTTTTTTGCTCAGGAGAAAGAGACGCGCTGCTTAAAAATGCGCAAGCAAATGAAACAAAACGCAACTTACTCTAATGTCTGTTAATCTGTCACTGTAATAAACACGATTCATTAAAAGCAAATAATTGACATTTTCTTTGGTATTCTAGCGACATCTTGCATACATTTCAAATGGAAGTGTGGGGGAAAAAAAACACCTTCCTGTCTCTACTTTTCTAAACAGAAGCCTGATCATTCCCGTCTGTGATGATAAAGTCCACGGGGAGTTTTATCTGAATGAAACGATAATGAACCGATTCACTTTGGCTGAATACGAATCAGCTTTTACTTTATTTTTCATTAGCCGGAATTATATGTTACGTACCGGATTTTCAAACTTCAAACACGTCGACGGTGCAGTTTGAAAGTGGGATGCGAAGCAGCCAACGTGAAAAAGTAAAAGTAATCAGGATAATCGTGACTAGGCGACTATTTAAATGACTGCAATCGTATTTTGAGCATTCGAACTGCACTTAAAACACATGCAGAAAGGCGTTTTATCACAAAGACCGCGACATTATGTAATAAAAATGGCAAAATACAATGAAAAATGTCTGATTTCAGGCAAACGACGATCACGTGTTTTGGGACTGTCCTGTTGCTCAAAAGCATTGGACTGAAGATTAAGATACACTGCAGCCTGGTTTTGATATTGTCATCCGTCTGAGCTTTGGAACTATGTATTCGGGCCTTAAAACTCCTGCCATGGATACCTTTTTGTAAAGTCCTTTTGGCAGCAGGGGAAAAAAGGCCATCACGAAAAAAAGGATGACACAAACTTCACCAACGATCGAGGACTCGATTGTAACAGACATGAAACAAATGGAAAAAAATAACATTCAGTCTTAATTTGGAAATGAACAAATTTGAAAGACTTTTACCGTCATTTTAATTTCAATATGCCATAATTTTCTTTTTGAATGTTGTTTGTTTTTATTTACCTTTTTCGCCCTCTGGTCAGTTTCTAATGTGTTCTGTGTTTTTTTTTTTTTTATTATTATTGTTGTCTTAATATTTTATTATTATATTACATGTTTAATGCATTTGAGAGAAAAAAAAGAAAAATAATCATGAATTTCGCATTCACTTTATCATAAATATGTCTCTAAATCTAGAAGTCATCACTACCGTATCCAACCTTCCTTATTGGGCGAAAAATGTATTCGGAAAATCTCAAATGTACCAGTAAAAAGATCCACTCTAATCGTGCTACTATTTCAGATAAATGAACTTTTAGCAGTTTTGCAATAGATAAATACATAATTAATCATCTAAAATGGTCAGTGAGGAAAAAAAAACCAAAACAAAACCCAAGGAAGTTCCTTGCCCATCCGTCACAAATTTCTCTGAATTGCGATGGATTGAAGTGCCTCTTTTGTGAAAACCATTTTGTAATTATGATTGGAGCAAAACGGAAAAGAGCTTCAACCAAAGTGACCCATCAGAGAAGATTGGCCCTCAAACCAAGCGCATTTCTGAGCTCTTAATCGGCGAATCAAAAGATCAAAAACGGACAAGATCATTTCCGTCAATACGTTCCTAATCGACTCTTCCTGAACGGGCGAGAGAGATGGAGCGGGGCATTTTGTCGCCACTTTTTCCCATTCCTGTCCGCCTCTCGGAACAAAAACTAAGAAGACGATCGACAACATCAACGTAAAATGTAAACCAAAGGAAAGAGCAAATTACTCAGCTATTTTTAAGTGTCGTGCATTCCATCTGTCAGTTGTGAGAGTTCGAACACAGTGTTGGACCTTTCATTTAAGTAAATCGATTGAAAATGATTCCAAACTTCGACTCTTGGCGGCGACTTGAATTCAATTCCATGCCGTTTTTCTTCTCGTCTGTCTCTGCTTGCTTGCGCTGGTATTGTTCCCTCTGGCTCCTGTTGTTTCATGTGTTTTTTTTGTTGTTGTTGCCTGTTAAAGAATATCATGTGTTCACATTGGTACAAAAATACGACGCAAATCTTTTTTCTTTTTTTTATAACACACCGCCGTCCCGCCAACAATTTTGGGAATAATGCCTTGGGTCTCAAAACCCCCAGTCTACGGACACAGTTGGATGGGATACCTTGGCAGGGTGGAACATAGCTACCTGGCAGCTGGGAAGGAAGAAAGCCCTCACGAAAAAATGGATGACTCAAACCGCCTCCAAACGAATTAAGGACTGGATTATATAACAAAGCGCACAACCTCAAGGACTCAATTTAAAAAAGAGACCAATAAAAAAAACAATGGGCAAAAGTGGACTTATTATACCTCTAATTCCCCTTTATTTATATTATTATATTATATTATTATTATTATATATTTATTTTAATTATTATTATTTTTTTAATTATTTTTATTATAATAATATTTTTCTATAAATTTTCCCTTATTTTCTACTTTTTACTCCTTTTACTTTGTTTTACCGGGTCCAGCTCGTTCTTTGTGTTGTTTTGTGTTACTTTTTTACGCTCTTTAGTGTTTTTTTTTTTTTTATATGTTTTTCTGTTGTTTAGTTGATTTATGTTCTAATAAAGAATAAAATGGCAACAACAAAACAAAAGAGAATTAAAAAGTTCTGCTTCTGTTTTGGGTCAGAGCCACAAAAGAACCTTTCTGACCAAATCTGCAAACTATATTAAAGTCTCACGCGATTGTAAATTTTAGTCGGCGTCATTAGAAAAATCCACTTATTAATATGTGGACATTATCAAATGAATTAAGTGATGTTTTGTTTTTATAATTGGGGTGAACAGTTGCTCTTGTCTGGGCTGTGGGTTAAGTTTTCAATTTAATTATGAAATGTTCGAATATGTTCTGCTTTTCACCTTTTTTGAACAAAGTTTTTGTTTAGTTTTTTTCTGAATATATATGTGTTATTTCTAGCCTTTCCTTTTCTTTGTGACCCTTTTGCAGAGTGACTTCTCCGCCGTCGTCTTGTCTCGAACACATCTCTGTTCTTCCACACGTTTCTATGGCGTCGTTTTGATTTATGGTTTCCCCCCCAAACGCCTCGCATTTCCCCCCCAAACGCCTCGCACTTCGGGGACAGATACAGTCCGGGCTCATTTCACAAAACATGTCGCCTTCGCAGGGCCGCCGACGTCCACATTTTTCACTGTCACAAAAGGCAGGAGAATGCATAAAAGTAACACATCGGAAGAACCTTCACACGGCCCCAGGAAGACCAGGGACTGAGTAGGACGCGCGTGCTCTGAGTGACCACTAGAGGCAAACTCCTGTGTACATTCCGTACACTGTCCACAACGCAATTTGTTTTGTAGATCCCAGCGTCACGCCCACTCCACAAAGACCACGCCCTCTCCCCATAGACCAAGCCCTCTCCCCACAGACCACGCCTTCTCCCCACAGACCACGCCTTCTCCCCACAGACCACGCCTTCTCCCCACAGACCACGCCCTCTCCACACTAGGGATGTCGCGATTAACCGTTTATTTTTTTTTCAATCATCGCAATTATTTATGGCCACGATAGGTTATTCATGGTTTTTACACACGGGGGTCCTTTACACACGGGGGTCCACACTAGTTCGAGTGAACAGCGCAAGCTCCAGTCAGCGTAAGTTTATTTATTTTTTTGTTTTGTTTTTAATGTCGCTGCTTCTTGGGTTTACACGGGGCAGAGCGAGGGGCCACACCGCTGACTGCGCTGGAGCACAACGCGGCCGCTCAGCGCGAGCCGAAAGTGGAACAATGGGCTCTGGAGAGAGCGAGAGACAGGGGGAGACGGGTGGGTCCAGAGCGTAATCTTACCTGTAAACGCTGTTTTATTCTTCACAAATCTGTTGTTGTTGACGTGAGCCAAAGGACTTTCTCAAAGTCTTAAGCCCCTCCCCCGAGCGTTACCATGGAGCTCATCTCACTCATAAATGATATAATGCTTAAAAGAGCTACAATGAGGGTCCAGTAAACTTATGTTTATATTATTTAATCCATGTGTGGCCCTCTCCACACAGACCACGCCCTCTCCACACAGACCACGCCCTCTCCACACAGACCACGCCCTCTCCACACACACGCCCTCTACACAGGACCTTCCACAAGAATACGCCCTCTCCACACAGAATACGCCCTCTCCACACAGACCCACGCCTCTTCGTCACAGGACCACGCACCTCTTACAGACCACGCCCTCTCGTCACAGACCACGCCCTCTCCGCACCAGACCACGCCCTCTCCGCACAGACCACGCCCTCTCCGCACACAGACCACGCCCTCTCCACACAGAATACGCCCTTTCTCCACACAGAATACGCCCTCTCCACACAGAATACGCGCCTCTCGTCACAGACACGCCCTTCTGTCACAGACCACGCCCTCTCGTCACAGACACGCCCTCTCCTCACAGACCACGCCCTCTCCACACAGAACACGCCCGCTCCTCTACGCCCCTTCAGAACGCCACAAAAGGGCTGTGGAAAGTGACTTATGAATGAGATTCCATCAAGCATGAGCCATAATTCAGTGGGTTTGACAGAGAGCGAGGGCCGTCACGTCAAAGGCTTTATGAACGAACACAACGATCATCCCCTCAAAAACGACAGAATAAATTAATAGTGCTTTCGTCGCCTACGCTCTATTTTACACACACTTTTTTGTTGTCGTTGCATATATTGTTTAGTTTGCGCTCCGTGATCTTATGTTGAGTGACACCTGCTCGACCTTTGACCGTGGCTCTGTCGGCACCACCGCGGATGCCCTTACTGACGGAGCCAAAGCCGCGGGGAAATGTGGACGGACAAAAAGGCCTGCGACGCGCGAACGCTCTTGTCCTGGCAACAGAATCCGCGCGTGACCGGAAAAAAAAAACCATGACTGCGCGGATCCGTGCCACCGGTTCTGCTCGTCGTCGTGCGCGGCCGGTGGGAAATGGGTGGCGTTTGTGGGTTAAAGAGATGAAAAGTAAAGGAGAAAGGAAGGCGTGATGTGTTTCTGCTGTGGGCAGTAATTGACTCTGACCTTCTGTGAAGTGGTGTTTGCTGAGAAACATCTCTCGCTCCCCCCCCTCCCACACCTCTCTCCCCCCCCATACCTCTCTCCCCTCCCACACCCCTCTCCATCTCCTTGTCTCGCTCCCTCTCCATCTTCTTGTCTCTCCCCCCGTGGACCTGGTGCGGTGCAAACACATTATTGGTTCTGAAGCTTTAAATCTCCTCTTCTGTTTTGCGCGCCTCTGTTTTTAACCCAAAGGTCAAGCCTGAACCGGGCGATTACGCCGCTCCCCGGGGTCCGACACGTTTGTCATTCACCGAAGCCTTGTCTTTAAATTTAAATGCGCCGTGTCCATGGAGAAGGAGACATTTAAAGCCACACTGGGGAACATACCAGGCAAAGCGATTATATCTACGGAGTCGAGCAGAAAGGTTATAAGAATAATTAAACGTGTACAGTATGAATAATAAGTGTAGTGTATGTAATTATAATAATCTACGATTCAACCATTCCAAACCTTTTTCCTTGCAAGGACCGGTACAATCACAAAAAAATGATAATTCGGGGTCCGATTGAAGGGGGCAGAGCCAGTAACAACAGCGGGAAATGTGTACAAACCCTTCTATAACTTTGAAAATAACTCAGTGCTTATTTTAGCAGTTTATTGGATTCATTGACTCACATTTTACTGACTATAAGACAAAAAGAATAATACATAGTGAAACATAGGTTACATTTGCCTCTGGGGACCGGGAGCACGTGGCCCGCGGCCTGGTTTTGGGCCCCGGCCAGGTGGTTGCGGTCCCCTGCTCTAAAACACACGCATAAAGACCTTTTTTTTAACAAAGACGGCAACATTATTAAATTAAATTAAATTAATTATTTGGTTAAAAACGCACAGTAGAAATTATAATCTGGCTTGTCGACTAATCTAAAAAAATAATCGCAGACGGGTTCGATTGCAAAAATAGTTGTTAGCTGCAGCGAGATATGAGTTCTTGTCCCTATTGTCGACTCCAGAACCGCAAGCTCACGTTTCACTTCCGTGCTCCAAAGTGCAATTAACTTTCCCGAGCCTCATCAGTTAAGTTGACGGACTCGGGCCGGCGCCGGCATTGATCCGTTTAAGGGACGAGAGGTCAGAGCAGCTGCATGAATAAACATCACGGCCTGATTGAGATGCAGAGACCTTTCAGCTGTTCTTTCCCGCACTGCTAATGAGCGACGCAAACGGAACGTGTCCAGGTGATTTTTCCTGATCGTCGCTCCACAAACGCATTACTCCTGTGGCTCTGTCCTCCTCAGACGTGTCCACGGTAAATGAGTAAATGATATCGACTCCAGCCGATGCCAGAATGGGAGGAAAGGCTGAAATCGGATTAAAGGTCACATCCAATAACCCGATGGCCGACGCTCGCGCGCTCCGTGATAAGATCTGGAAGATGAACCAAAGATGGTGTTGAATTGGTTTGGGCACAAGATGCATTACTTTCTCCGTATGGCAGAGGTGGCGAAAGTACTGAAGTTCACTACGCAAGTAAAAGTACAATTACTTTTGTAAAAAATGGCTGATAAAAGTCAAAATGCAGTTGAAACTCCTTTACTTGAGTGAAAGTACAAAAGTTCACCATCGTAAAGGTACTTAAAGTAAAAGCACGCGGGCCTGTGTTTCTAAAGTATGCTTCAGTCTAAGTTTAAGCATCTTCTGCACCGTCGCCATGTGAACGCACTCCTCCTCTCTCACCTCTGTGCCTCTCTCGCCCCCGCAGCTCTCTTCTCCCCCTCTCCCGGTTCTCACCGTCTTCACACCTCGGCCTTAGGTCCAATCGGCTTATATTTCTTCCATCAGTTCGTGCATGAGTCCACGCGGCGCCGTGCGGCGGCATCCAAGTTCAGAAGTGAAAACAAACAAAGCGTGATGTACGTCTCCGGCGCACGTGTCATGGAAGGAAATACATGGATTCAAACTAAAGTGACAAGCCATTTTTGGATAATGTAAGGAGTAGAAAGTACAGATACTTGAATTAAAATGTAAGTCACAAGTCGCCTGCAATTTTAACACTCAGTAACTAAGTGCAGTAACAAAGTACTTTACTTGCTATTTCTGCAATATGGGTTTATAATAAAAATAATAATAATAATATAATAACAATGCATTTTAATTAAAGGTGCCTTTCTAGGCACTCAAGGACACCGTCCAAACAATTAAAACAAAAAAGGTGAATCAATGGTTGTAAGATAATTAACACAATTAAATTGACTTAAATGCAAGTAATAACATCTTGAATTAATTGTATTACTTGCATTTAAGTCCGCTCACGTATCGGCTCCCACTTATCTTTCTGGTCTCATACGTCACGTGACAGAAAAGCGACGAGAAAAATACAATATGAACCGAAACGCCACGTCCTTAATGGAGTTTGAGAGAGCGCACCGGGGTTTTGGGCGAACTCAAACTGCTCGTGTTCGGCTGACGGGGACGCACAGCTTTCACAAAGATCGGCTTTTGAAAGGGATTCCCCTCCATTTTCACAACAAGTAAGTACGAATACTTTTTAGCACCTCGCGGCAACGAACACAGGCCATTGAAACAAATACAGCGCCGTCTTTGATTCATTTTCCAGACTTTATTATACTTCCCTGGCACAAGCCCAGAGCGAGACTTGACTAATTCTTTCAGAGCGAACTTTTTAGGCGCTTTGAGGATTTAAATATATTTAAAAACAGCGAAGAATCTCTTTAGAATCCACTCTTGGCGGAGTACGGGCGGCTTGATATCACACAAAAAGCATCGCGGTCTACGGAAGAGCTCGTTCATAGCCCGGTGGCAGTGGAGCGGCCGCTAATCGCTTCAGGACGGAGATAAAATCCACGCTCTCGCCTCACAAAAAGAAGGTGTCAAATATGCACAATAGACCAAATCCTCCCAGCGTAAGTCCGGACCAAGCCTGGCTCGAGATCTGGAGACTTGTCGCTGCAGTCGCCCTTTACCCTTGATCGGTTTAACCCCGAGAGGATGTGTCGACGCAGAGAACGACTTTTTCTCACAGCGCTCAAGTCGGCATTAGAGGCTCTGTGACGGATTGAACCGCACATTTGGAACCCGAATTTTAACCGTTTTTGTAAAGTTTAGAATTGTGCTTCCTGGTTTGACATAGGTAGAGGCAATTCCACAACTGTTACCGAGCAACCAGACTGTAAACAAGAGCCCAAATCCACGTAAATGAGACAACAGTTACGATCTGACACACAACAATGCCATTTAACACCTTTTATTTTGTCGAACGATGGTTTTGAAACTGTCAGAAAAAGGTGTGTCTGACTGGAGTTTTAATCTAATCTGTACTTTTCCCACGTAAATATAAGTACAAGGAGCACAATCGTTTATCTTCGCAGCTGTTATATTTAGACTCGTCATTTCGTCCTCTCGTTCCTATTTTTCCCACTCTTTTCTTCCCGTTCAAAGCCTCGCTCCGGGACAGCGACTCCTACGGGGAGGTTTAAGACGTAATCCGCGGTCAGTTCGCGGCTCCCCGGGCCCGGGACTCGAGCGGAAAAGATTTAAAACGAGGATATTTCAAGATTGAGATTAGACAGAGCGCCACCTGCAGGCCTCGGGCGGAAGTGGCGGCTCGTATTCTCGGGCCAAACCAACCAGCAGGACGAATGAGGATGCTGTTTAAATCGATCAATCAGTCAAATGGTAAATAACGGTGAGGACCTTTCGGCTGTTTATGTCTCAGTCTGAATTTGAATTTGACCACAGTTTATTTTTTGGGTTATTGAGTTTTTACTGTGAAGGTGTAATGGATGATGATAAGCAGAAAGTAGCAAAGTACAAAAGTTTTAGCTATTTGTACTTGAGGAGTTTTTACAGTACTTTTGCCTTTTACTTTTTCGTTTGAGAGCAAGTGTCTGTATTGAACCGGACTGAACTGCAGAAACGTTCCTTTTCATTGGTTTGAGGTTTGTTTTTTAGCTCGTTCAAATTGTCCTGTTCGTGCCCCAGTTTTGAATGTCAGGGTTTGGTTGATTTTTTGATTTTGAGTTGCTACTGTTGACGCCCCACACCTCCCTCGCAGATCATTCATCACTTTATTGAGCTGTTTGGACCCGTTTAGTCCTGGTTCAGTCCTTAGGTCGACCTGGTTTAGTCCTGCTTTGTTCTGTTCTATTAAAGTCCTAATTTAGTCCTGTTTTAGACCTGTTTCAGACCTGTTTTAGTCCTGCTTTGGTCCTTTTGTAGATCTGTTTAAACCTTTGTAGGTTTGGTTTTGAGTTATACCTGATTCAGTCCTTTTTTCCTAGTTTAGTCTGGATTTAGTCCAGGTTTTACCCTGGTTTAGTCCGTGGTTTAGTCCTCCTTTTGTTGTCCTGCTGCTTTGTTTCTGGTTCAGCCCCGTTTCAGTCCCAGTTTAGCCCTGTTTCAGCTCCATGTAGTTCTGCCTTGGTCCTAGTTTAGTCTGGATTTAGTTCTGGATTGGTGCTATTGCGTGACTTGTTTAGGACAGCTCTTGTCCTGGTTTAGTCCTCTTTTGTCCTGCTGCTTTTGTCTTAGTTTTGCCCTGGTTTAGTCCTGTTTAGACCTAGTTTAGTCCTGTTTAGACCTAGTTTAGTCCTGTTTAGACCTAGTTTAGCCTTGTTTAGACCTAGTTTAGTCCAGTTTAGTCCTAGTTTAGCCCTGTTTTATTCTTAGTTTTGCCCTGGTTTAGCCTTGGTTTAGCCCTGTTTAGACCTAGTTTAGTCCTGTTTAGACCTAGTTTAGCCATGTTTCGACTAGTATAGCCCTGTTTTATTCTTAGTTTTGCCCTGTTTTAGACCTAGTTTAGCCCTGTTTTATTCTTAGTTTTGCCCTGGTTTAGCCTTGGTTTAGTCCTGTTTAGCCCTGTTTAGACCTAGTTTAGCCCTGTTTCAGTCTTAGTTTTGACCTGGTTTTGCTACATTTTAATCCCGCTTTAGTCCTTGTTTAGAACAGCTCTAGTCCTGGTTTAGTTCTGCTTGAGTCCCGCTTTAGCCCTGGTTTAGTCTTCTTTGTCCTGCTGCTTTGGTCCTGCTTTGGTCCTGCTTTGGTCCTGGTTTGGTCCTGCTTTGGTCCTGCTTTAGTCTTCTTTGTCCTGCTGCTTTGGTCCTGCTTTGGTCCGTGCTTTGGTCCTGCTATTGGTCCTGGCTTTGGTCCTGCTTTGGTCCTGCTCTGGTCCTGCTCTGCGTCCTGCTTTCTTGTCCTGCTCTTGGTCCTGCTCTGGTCCTGCTCTGGTACCTCTCTGTTCCTGCTCTGGTCCTGGTCTGCTTTTGGTCCTGCTCGTCCTCTGTCTGCTTGGTCCTGCTCTGGTCCTGCCTGCTGGTCCTGCTTTGGTCCTGCTTTTTCGCTCTTGCTTTGCTGGTCCTGCTTTGCGTCCTGCTTTGGTTCCTGCTTCTGGTCCTGCTCTGGTCCTGCCTTGTCCTGCTTTGGTCCTCTCTGCGTTCCTGCTTTGCGTCCTGGTTTTGGTCCTGCCTCTGGTCCCTGCTCTGGTTCCTGCTTTGGTCCTGCATTTAGTCTTCTTTGTCCTGCTGCTTTGGTCCTGCTTTGGTGCTTGTCTGCTTTGGTCCTTGGGTCTGTTTTAGTCTCTTGTCCTATTGCTTTCTCTGCTTTTGGTCTGCTGTCCTGTTTGTCCTCGGCTTGGATCCTGCTTTGTCCTGCTCTTGGTCTTCTCATTGCTCTGGTGGCCCTGTCCTCTGGTCCTGCCTCTGTCCTTGTGCTCTTGGTCCTCTTTATCTGCTCTGTCCGCTTCTGGTCCTTGCGTCTGGTCTGCTTTCTGCTTTGGTCCTGCTTTGGTCCTGCTTTGTCCTGCTTTGTTCCTGCTCTGGTCCTGCTCGTTCCCTAGCTTTGGTCCTGCTCTGGTCTGCTCTTGGTCTGCTCTGTCGCTGCTCTGGTCTGCTTTGGTCCTGCTCTGGTCGCTGGTCCTGTTTGGTCTGCTTGGTCTGCTCTGCTCTGGTCCTGTGCTTTGTCCTGCTTTGGTGCTTTGTGCTGTCTCTGCTCTGTCCTGCTTGGTCCTGCTGGTCCTGCTTTGTCCTGGTTTGGTCCTGGTTTAGTTCTTGATAGAAATTGAAATAGTCTTGAAAATGCTGCGACGTGCTCCACCTTCTCCGCTCTCCGTCGCTCTCCCCGTTTCCATTTGAATGGAGTCTAAGCTCATAATCCTGCGAGGTCACGTCATATTTTCATAAATCATTTCTTATGAGCGACCCTGATTGTGGCATTCAGTTGTTGTCAGTTTGTGCATTCAGTTTGTTGCGCGGCGGACAAAACAAAACCAAACAAAACAGCGATATTAAAGTAGCAAAGTTCAGAAGGAGAAGAAAGAGAACGTGAGAGAAATACTTAGTCCTGGTTTAGCTCCGGTCGGTTTTAGTCCGTTTCTGGTTAGCTTTGGTTTTTAGCTCTGGTTCATCCTGTCTGGTTCGTTTAGCTCCGGTTCTCTTAGCTCGTTCGGTTTAGCTCCGGTTCGGTTTTTAGCTCTGGTTCATCTTAGCTCTGGTTCGGTTAGCTCTGGTTAGCTCTGGTTCGGTTTTAGCTCCGGTTGGCTTTAGCTCCGTTTGGCTTAGCTCCGGTTTTGGCTAGCTCTGGTTCGGTTTACTTCATCTTTAGCTCTTGGTTCGGTTTAGTCTGTCGGTTTAGCTCCGTTAGCTCGGTTTAGCCGGTTCGGTTTAGCTCCGGTTCCGGCGGTTTAGCTCCGGTTTTCGGTTTAGCTCGGTTTATTTAGCTTCGGTGTCGGTTTAGCTCTGGTTCGGTTTAGCTCTGGTTCGGTTTAGCTCTGGTTTTCTCGTTTAGCTCTGGTCGTTTAGCTCTGGTTCGGTTTAGCTCGGTTCGGTTTTTTAGCTCTTGGTTCGGTTTATTGCTGTTTTCATTGTGTTCTGATTGCTTTCTTTAGGCCTTGTTCCATTCGTATCAAAAGATTTCCGCTGACTTTTAGAGCGTCAAGTGTTTGGTTAGAGGCATTTCTGGTCCGGATCCTGGTTTGAATCTGGTTCGATCCGTGTTTGGATCTGGTTCTCTGTGACAGGAAGTGACATCACAACAGGGACACTCATTCCAGTCAAAGTTAATGCAGAATTTACACAAAATAAACTACTTTTTTGACTCTCTAAACATGAATTCAACAAAATAAAGTCGCTCTCATAAATTTTAAAAATGGTGATATTTTTCCCAGTGGGTTGCTGGGTAATTTCCTTGTGTGATGTCATCAATTACAAACAGGAAGTGAAATAATAATAACCTAAAAAATGTGCTTTTCTGTGATAGCATTTTTATAATATTTAGCTGAATTCTAAATATATTCATTTTAAAGGCCTTTTAGTTCAATGAGTCATCCGACCTGTAGGGGGCGCTTTAACATGTCTATGTTTAAGTTACTGCGGTTCGTATCAACAATTTTTTTTTATTTTTAAGAACTTTAACCGGTTAAACTGTCTCTCCGCTCTCTCCTTTCCGTGACGAGGTTTCCGTTTGCACAAGAACAAATGACGTTCCGTAAATGTCCGCGCTTCGGGAAAGTGTTTAATGTTTGAGGAAATAAATGAAACGTCGGCGGCAGAAAATGAGTTCTCGGTACGTCCATGAAAATGCCATCGCAATCGAGGAGACGGTCAAAGTGATTTCCTCTCAACAAAAATGGAAAACAAAGAGATATACATACATTTGTGCATGATTTGATTCCGGAGTTTTACATTCATTTGCATAAATAGTGGTTCATGATTAATTCAATGAGTTTTGTTGGGGAAACGGCGCGCGGATCTCGATCGTAACTCGAGTCGAACGCGTTTGCTTTGACGTTATTGGCACTGTTGTTTACATTATGTTTCCTCTATCATTTGGAACCACTTTGTCTCCATCAAACTCGCGCCCGTCTCGCTTTTGGAAAAGGTCAGACGTTTCACAATAAAACATGATCTGCTTGAAACGAATCGGCTCCGGCCAATATTTTCACTTGGAGCCTATGTTCTCTCCTTTTCCTTTAAAGCGTTTAATCCTGGTTAAAGCCGTGTTAATCTGGTTTAAAGCCGTGTTAATCCTGGTTTAAAGCCGTGTTAATCCTTGTTTAATCCTGTTATCCTGGTTTAAAGGTGTTATCCTGGTTTTAAAGCCGTGTTAATCCTGGTTTAGAGCTGTGTTAATCCTGGTTTTCTGGTTTAGAGCCTGTGTTAATCCTGGTTTAAAGCCGTGTTAATCCTGGTTTAGAGCTGTGTTATCCTGGTTTAGAGCTGTGTTAATCCTGGTTTAAAGCTGTGTGTGTTAATCCTGGTTTAGAGCTGTGTTAATCCTGGTTTTTTAAAAAGTTTTAATCCCTGGTTTAGAGCGGTGTTAATCCTGGTTTAAAGCCGTGTTAATCCTGGTTTAAAGCGTGTTAATCCTGGTTTTAGAGCTGTGTTTAATCCTGGTTTAAAGCCGTGTTAATCCTGGTTTAAAGCCGGGTTAATGGTTTAGCTGTGTTAATCTGGTTTAGAGCTGTGTTAATCCTGGTTTAAAAGCGTGCCTGGTTTGTTAATCCTGGTTTAGAGCTGTGTTAATCCTGTTTTAAAGCCGTGTTAATCCTGGTTTAAAACCGTGTTAATCCTGGTTTAGAGCGTGTTAATCCTGGTTTTTTGTTTAAAGCTGTTAAGAGCTGTGTTTAATCCTGGTTTAAAGCCGTGTTAATCCTGGTTTAGAGCTGTGTTTAGAGCTGGTTTAAAGCCGTGTTAATCCTGGTTTAAAGCCGTTTAATCCTGGTAGAGCTGTGTTAATCTGGTTTTAAAGGTGTTAATCTGGTTTAAAACCGTGTTAATCCTGGTTTAAGCCTGTGTTAATCCTGGTTTTAAAGCTGTGTTAATCCTGGTTTAGCTGTGTTAATCCTGGTTTAGAGGTTTAAAGCCGTGTTAATCCTGGTTTAAAGCCGTGTTAATCCTGGTTTAGAGCTGTGTTTAGAGCTGGTTTAGAGCGTGTTAATCCTGGTTTGGTTTAATCCTGGTTTGTGTTAATCCTGGTTAGAGTAATCCTGGTAGAGCTGTGTTAATCCTGGTTTAAAGACAGTGTTAATCCTGGTTTAGAGCTGTGTTAATCCTGGTTTAGAGCTGTGTTAATTCAGAGCTGTGTTAATTCTGGTTTAGTTTCTGGTTTCAAACCGTGTTAATCCTGGTTTAGAGCTGTGTTAATTCTGGTTTAGTTCTGGTTTAAAAGACGTGTTAATCCTGGTTTTAGAGCTGTGTTAATTCTGGTTTAGAGCTGTGTTAATCCTGGTTTAGAGCTGAGTTAATCCTGGTTTAGAGCTTTGTTAATTCTGGTTTCAAACTTTGTTAATCCTGGTTTAGAGCTGTGTTAATTCTGGTTTAGTTCTGTTTAAAGACATGTTAATTCTGGTTCAGAGCTGTTGTTAATTCTGGTTTAGTTCTGGTTTAAAACCATGTTAATCCTGGTTTAGAGATTTGTTAATCCTGGTTTAGAGCTGTGTTAATTCTGGTTTAGAGCTGTGTTAATTCTGGTTTAGTTCTGGTTTCAAGCCGTGTTAATCCTGGTTTAGAGCTGGGTTAATTCTGTTCAGATTCTGGTTTAGTTCTGGTTTAAAACTGTGTTAATCCTGGTTTAAAACCGTGTTAATCTTGGTTTTGAGCTGTGTTAATTCTGGTTTAGAGCTGTGTTAATTCTGGTTTAGTTCTGGTTTAAAGCCGTGTTAATCCTGGTTTAGAGCTGTGTTAAATTCTGGTTTAGAGCTGTGTTAATTCTGGTCTAGAGCTGTGTTAATTCTGGTTTAGAGTTGTGTTAATCTTGGTTTAGAGCTGTGTTAATCCTGGTTTAGTTCTGGATTAGAGCTGTGTTAATTCTGGTTTAATTTGGTTTACAGCCGTGTTTAATCCTAGGTTTAGAGCTGTGTTAAAGTTCTGCGTGTTATCCTGGTTTCTGGTAATTCTGGTTTAAAGCCGTGTTAATCCTGGTTTAGAGCTTGTGTTAATTCTGGTTTAGAGCTAGATGTGTTAATTCTGGTTTAGAGCTGTGTTAATTCTGGTTTAGAGCTGTGTTAATTCAAGTTTAGAGCTGTGTTAATCCTGGTTTAGAGCTGAGTTAATCCTGTTTAGAGCTTTGTTAATTCTGGTTTCAAACTTTGTTAATCCTGGTTTAGAGCTGTGTTAATTCTGGTTTAGTTCTGGTTTAAAAGACATGTTAATCCTGGTTTAGAGCTGTGTTAATTCTGGTTTAGAGCTGTGTTAATTCTGGTTTAGTTTCTGTTTCAAGCCGTTTTAAATCCTGGTTAGAGCTGTGTTAATTCTGGTTTTAAAGCCGTGTTAATTCCTGGTTTAAGAGCTGTGTTAATTCAAGTTTAAGCTGTGTTAATCTGTTTAGAGCCGATGTTAATCCTGGTTTAGAGCTGTGTTGATTTCAAATTTTAAGCTGTGTTAATTCTGGTTAGAGCTGTGGTTAATTCTGGTTAGTTCTGTTTAAACTGTGTTAATCCTGGTTAGAGCTGTGTTAATCCTGGTTTAGAGCTGTTGTTAATCCTGGTTTAGAGCTGTGTTAATTCTGGGTTAGTTCTGGTTTTAAAGCCATGTTAATCCTGGTTTAGAGCTGTGTTAATCCTTTTAGAGCTGTGTTAAATCCTGGTTTAGCTGTGTTAATTTCTATTTAGAGCTGTGTTAATTCAATTTGGTTTTAGAGCTGTTTAATTCTGTTTAGTTCTGGTTTAAAGTTGTGTTAATCCTGTTTAGAACTGGTTTAGAGCTGTGTTAATCCTGGTTTAGAGCTGTGTTAATCCTGGTTTAGAGCTGTGTTAATTCTAGTTTAGAGCTAGAGCTGTGTTAATTCCTGGTTTAGAGCTGTGTTAATTCTGGTTAATTTTGGTTTAAAGCTGTGTTAATTTCCTGGTTTAGAGCTGTGTTAATCTGGTTTAGAGCTGTGTTAATCCTGGTTTAGAGCTGTGTTAATTCCTTTTAGAGCTTGTGTTAATTCTGGTTGTTCTGGTTTAAAGCCATGTTAATCCTGGTTTAGAGCTGTGTTAATCTGTTTAGAGCTGTGTTAATTCTGGTTTAGAGCTTGTTAATTCTGTTTAGTTCTGGTTTAAAAGTTTGTGTTTAATCCTGGTTTAGAGCTGTGTTAATTCTGTTTAGTTCTGTGTTTAAAACCATGTTTAATCCTGGTTTAGAGCTGTGTTAATTCTGGTTTAGTTCTGGTTTAAAACCATGTTAATCCTGGTTTAGAGCTGTGTTGATTTCAAGTTTAGAGCTGTGTTAATTCTGGTTTAGAGCTGTTAATTCTGGTTTAGTTCTGGTTTAGAGCTGTGTTAATCCTGGTTTAGAGCTGTGTTTTTCAAGTTTAGAGCTAGAGCTGTTAATTCTGGTTTAGTTCTGGTTTAGAGCTGTGTTAATCCTGGTTTAGAGCTGTGTTGATTCAAGTTTAGAGCTGTGTTAATTCTGGTTTAGTTCTGGTTTAGAGCTGTGTAAATTCTGGTTTAGTTCTGGTTTAGAACTTCTGGTTTAGTTCTGGTTTAGAACTAAACCATGATACTACTTTGTCCTTTTTTTTAGACCAGAGTTTGTTTTCTCGTACCCGACACTCTTTCTCCCTCAGAGTTGTCACGAGATGTTGCCGTTGCAGTGACGTGTCTCGTCATCTGATTCAATGCAGGTTTTGGCGCCGCGTGTTTACCGGCAAAGGCGGGACGACGGCGCCACCTGCAGTCCGACTTGTTTCAGAACAGTCTCCCAGGTGCGTGACAACGGAAAGGCCCCCCCTCGTCCCGGTCTACAGTCCCGCGGGCACGTTTTTCGTATTGCACCGCCTCCTTAATCCAGCGGCGGTGATGGTTGTCCTCTGTTCCGATGATGTTGGAACGTGTGGAGCGAATAATCTGGAGTTTTGGGGGGGCGACAGAAGAGTCGAATCCGTCTTTTCACGCCGTTTCCTCGTACTTTTTCTGTAATTAGTGGAACGAGTATTTTCTTCACTCAACCCTCGCAGTATGAATGAGAGTTTGTTTTGTCTGTGCGAGGGGAAAGCGGAGAGAAAACAACGGAAGGTAATGAGCCCCCCGTGCGCTCCGAGTTCGTGCGCTGACAAACAAATCAAACCTCAAAAAATGTTGCGTTTGTGTTTTCCAGCGGCGAGAAAGCGGATCCATCTCAAGTCTGCCGCTCTCATTTCAATACAGCATGTACGGAGAGAGGAGTTTTATTGGGAAACATAATTCTCCTCTGATGGAATGATGGAAGCACTCAAACCCCGGAGGAACACGTTCATGTTTAATTCAGACGCAGAGAAGTTCTCGTACTGAAGTGATCGGGCCAAATGTGAGGATGAATTTTGCATTTGCACAAGCTCCTTTTTTCTTTCTCTTCTTTTTTTTTACAGTATAACGAGGCCTTGTAACTCTGAGGTCAGAACTGGAGAGATGGTGGTTTGGAATATGGACTGGGCCTGGTTTGGTCTGGGTTTAGGACCTGGTGTAATCCTGGTTTAGTCCTGGATTAGTTCTGGTCGGTGTTTGGCCTTGGGTTGGACTTGCGTTAGCCTTGGTTCCTGGATTAGTCTTTGTTTTAATCCTTGCTTTAGAGATGAACTGAACTGTATTTAGGATTTTTAAACTTTAAAAGTGTAAATGAAGTCATATTTCTGTAATTTGTAAATGGTATAATCTATGTTTTATATAAGTGTTTTTAAAATGGACCCCAGGAAGACTAGCTGCATGGCTCTGTGGAACGTGATAACCAAATTCCTGGTCAAGACTTGGTTTAATAATGGTTTAGTTCTGCTTTAATCCTGGTTTAGACCTGATTTAGCCTTTTCTAGACCTGATTCAGTCCCGGTTCGGCCCGGTTTAGTCCCTGGTCAGTCCAGGCTCAGTCCAGGCTCAGTCCAGGCTCAGTCCAGGCTCAGTCCCCCTGGTTCCCCGGTCCCTGGTTCCAGTCGTGGTTCGGTCCCTGGTTCAGTCCCCCAGGCTCAGTCCAGGCTCAGTCCAGGCTCAGTCCCGGTTCAGTCCCTGGTTCGGTCCCTGGTTCAGTCGTGGTTCGGTCCTCCCAGGCTCAGTCCAGGCTCAGGTCCCGGTCGTTTCAGTCCCGGTTTTCCAGTCCGGCCCGTCCCGGTTCTAGTCCTGGTCGGCCCCTGGTTCAGTCCCGGGTTCAGTCCCGGTTCGGTCCCTGGTTCAACCCTGGTTCAGTCCTGGTTCAGTCCTGGTTCCGTCCTGGTTCGGTCCCGGTTCGGTCCATTCCCAGTCCCGGTTGGTCCCTGGTTCAATTTCCCGGTTCGGTTCCCGGTTCCGGTTTCCTCCCAGTTCAGTCCCAGTTCAGTCCCTGGTTCAGTCCCGGTTCGGTCCCTGGTTCAGTCCCTGGTTCAGTCCAGGCTCAGTCCAGGCTCAGTCCAGGCTCAGTCCAGGCTCAGTCCGGGCTCAGTCCCGGGTTCAGTACCGGTTCGGTCCCGGTTCCCGGTTCGGTCCCGGTTCAGTCCCGGTCTAGTCCTGGTCTAACAGTGAAGTTAGAACTCACACAAAGCAGATTGATCCCATTAAACTCGGAGAAATGAGCTCTGAATTATTGATGCGCTGCTACACGTCTCTGTCAGACCACCGACCCCACCTCTGGGACCTCCTCCTGTCGACTCCTCCGGCTCAGCATTTATTACTTCAGAACCAGTGGTGGAAACTATAGGCCTGCAGTATATAAGTATATCATAAAAGTATCAATACCGCAATATTAGAGGATGCAACAAACTAAATGTATCTTAATAACACAAAAGTCTGACAGAAATGTAGGTTATTTTTGTTTAGTTTTTTATTAAAATGTGTTGAAAGAAAATACATTTAAAAAGGCAGATTGAATTTATCATTTTGTTGTGAATTAGACTTGTTGTACTTGGTTTTGACCAGTAAATTAAAATTTTTTAGTTTCAATACATTTGGTATATTCTGTCAAAAACGATATGAACTTCACTTAAGTACATTTTACTGTAGATACTTCTCTACTTCTCAACTGGACTGACAAGTACTTTCCGTATGTACACATTAAAAATCAAGAAACAACAGGAAGTACTCGCGCTAACACTGAGCTAGCCGGGTGCTAGCCTGTTAGCTTAAGTTCAATGTGGCCCGGTTAAACACGTTAAACGGGTACTTCAATACCTAATGCAATACTTTTACGCGAGTATATTTGTATATTATTTGACATTTACTCCTCCTGTTGCAATACTTTTTACGTAAATAACAAAATGGAGCTCGTCTTCCATCACCATTAACATTAACATTGAGACAAAAAGAGCTTCCACCGGGAGTGAAAGCAATAATATCGATAGCATCACCATCGTGTGTAGAGCCAATTACTGCCTTTTGTGTTTTGATAATGATGTGTTCATAATTAAAAAAGGTTGCGTCCCGTGAAATGCTTCGTCTCGTAGCGGCAAACGGCGGCGGCCGAACGAGTCGACCTTCTCCCGTCGCCGGGAAAACGCGGAACGTAATTAAAAGGCGACGCTAACGCTAACGGGAACGCGCCTGAACTCGTCTGCGGAGGGGGACAAGGCGACCAAATGTCACCAGGGAAATTAGCATCTAAATATGTGACCCCCCAAAAAAAAAGTTTTCTCAGTGTTAGAGTGTTTTTAAAGATGCTAACGCTAACGCTAACGATAGCGCTTGTCCATGAGGTTGTGTTGTGCGTTATTCGGAAAACACTTGATATTTTCTCCTTTGACTGATAAAAAGTTAAAGTTAAAATCATTCAAAATCGCGCGCTCTGATCACGCGAGGACAGGGCTAGTCATCTTCCCGAGGGACACATTTCTCGGGGGGGCCGTGGTCCGACATGCCACCGCTATTAACC
Organism: Chaenogobius annularis; assembly: GCA_015082035.1. Lineage (NCBI taxonomy): Eukaryota > Metazoa > Chordata > Actinopteri > Gobiiformes > Gobiidae > Chaenogobius > Chaenogobius annularis. The sequence goes on from BJKM01000324.1 coordinate 767,001, forward strand.
CAATTTGGGGTCGCATACAAAAACACTAGAGTTGTTTTAACAATGGTAAAATATCTACTGCTGTATTAGGTTTTTGATTTGTGAAAAAATAAAATAGAAACGGATTAAACGACATCGATCTGCAAATTAGTCATTCCAAAAGTGAAGCAGAACTCACCTAGGACAAGACTATACAAGCAACTAACCAGGTCTGAGCCAAGACTAGAATCAAGCCAGGTCCAAACCAGGTCCAAGCCAGGTCCAAACCAGGTCCAAACCAGGTCCAAACCAGGTCCAAACCAGGTCCAAACCAGGTTCAAACCAGTTCTAAATCTTTTAAATAAGGACTTAGCCAGAATCAGAATCAGAAATGAACAAAATTCTCAAACATAAGAACTTGTTTTGGCGCAACATAAAACACTGATCAATAATAAAAACCACATATATGAAACCTAAAAGAGCACGCATTAAAGAAATCCATTTAAATTCACTGTAAGATAGAATAAAAATAAAAGCCCACATCAAACACGGGAAGCTGGGACATCGCCAAGTCCCCCATGAACGCCGTTTATTCCGTTTAACTGGCAAGAAATAGCCAGGGAAAATACCGTTGCAGATCCGATCACATGTTCGTCGTCGAAAGTCGGATATGTTTCAAAAGGGAAGTTCGAAAAGCGACTGGAGCTTTGATCGCGCAACGGAAAAACCAATGTAGAAAATGTGGAAAAAATCAAACGTTCAAAGTAAATAAGTTGGCGCTTCTCTGCGTTCGCAAAAACGTGGTTGTATTTGACTGTTTCGCAGTTGAAGCTAAATTATAGACGCCCTTGATCTCTGCACCTACGTTTGGCTGGAATAAATTTTTGGTAAATGTATGACAACCCGACATCTTTGTACGGTAAAGACGATATATGACCCTTTTAAAATGTAGTATTTGTAGTTGTAGGTCTTGATGTTTTGTTTTTGCGTTAAAGACCTGAGGTAAATGAATGAATCAAGACAAACTGCCGTGCTATGTAAATGTTCAAGTTCATTCTCCAGTTTCAAAAGTTAAGCATTGGAAAAAGAGATCCCTGAAGAAGATAAAGTTATGAAATATGGTAATTTTGATATATATCGGGGGTTTTGGAGGCGGCGTGACGGAGGAGAAAATGAACGGATTGAGAAGATCAGAGACGATTCCACCCAAACGCAGACCACTTGATCAAACGTGGATTAGTTTTAATTCGAGAACTCAACCAGGATGGAACCAGGTCAAACCCAGGACTAAGGACTAGGCCAAGAACACTGTTGAAATACAGGTATTTTGTCGTCTTTTTACCATTCAAACAAACATTTTAGCAGATTAAATCCAATAAATTAAATGAAAATGTGACAAATACAATAGATTTAACGTGAATTTTATGGATTTAAATACATATGTTTGTGCAGGTTCAAAGGTCAACATCATCAGTAACAAACAACTGCATTTACACCATAGTTCACCCGCAGGTCGCTCTAAATTATCTATATATTTCGCTGTCTTTGTCTTAATGAATCATCTGACTTTTGATGCTAAAAATATTAAAACTGCAAACACAAACACATGCAAACACACGTGCACGTACAAGTATGTCCCCCGAGTGTGCGTCATACACGAGTCCTTGGGAACGGTAAAAACAGAGGAGGAAACGCTCTTGAATTGGAGTCCATTTAACTGTCATGTTATTTTACAGTGGAGCGTGAAAAGACAAAGAAAACAAAGAAAACAAAGTACCTGACTTATATTTCTGGGTGCCACATCGGTAAAAACCATGGTATGAGGGTCCAGAGGGCTGAAACTGGGCCTAATGCGGGTCATCGCTGAGGTCTGGGGGGGTGTGCTTCGGGATCACCCGCTCTCAAACTCTTTTAAACACCTATTGGCTCTGCTGCAGCCTGCCCAAGTTTATGGATCACAAGTCGAGTTTATAAGTATAACTCAGAGATGTGTGCGTGGTCCGGGCCCCCCGGGGGTGAAAGCACAATTTTGCACATTGCGCAAAACAAAGGTGAATTAAATGTTTAAAAAAACATCATGCTAGGCTGCATTTCAATATTTTACTTTATTTTATTTATTCATGTATTTACTATTTTGAACCGGAACAAATTGAAAAATGGAAATCAAACCCTTTTATTGCTCACTTCTGAATATGAGCCCATGAGTGGGAACACCACCCACAGGTGAGTTAGGGTGCCACAGTCTTCAGTCATTGGTTCAAATTAGAGATCGACCAATATATCGGACGGCTGATATATATCGAATCGATATATCAGGCCGATATATATCGGCTAGGAGGGGTGTAATTTTGTCATCAAGGCCGGTGTTTGATCAGGCACTACTCGGTTGTCTATAGCCGGGAAGGACGGTTGGAAGACCCTGGAAGGACCCGTGGAAGGACCCGTGGAAGGACCCGCGGAAGGACCCCTGGAAGGACCCCTCCTTCAAATCCAAGCTCGGCTCCCTCGCAGTGCAGTCGAGCGGCGGCTGGGCTCCATGTTTCTGCGAATAAACGGTAAGATTCTTTTCTCCTTCTAACTCTAAGACAGAGCGGATTTAACCAACACAACGTCATTGTGAAACTAAAATGACGTCTCATCTCAAAACGAGAGGAGCTGGTTTGTTCAGAGGCAAGTGTGTTTGTAGTTCGTACACAAGGCAATTCAAAGTGCTTCACAACAGGGAAACAATGCATTCAAATCACAACACAAATCATTAAACCAGTTTAAGACATGAAAGAGAAGAGTGCAAAGAAAATCATTTCAGTCTCATGCACAGCCGAACAAAACTGTTTTTAGCTTAGATTTGAACAATGCCAGAGCAGAACCTGTCTCACATCTTCAGGAAGACTGAAATGCAGATTCTCCACGTTTAGTCCTGACTCTGGCACCAGCAGGAGGCCGGTCCATGTTTAGTCCTGACTCTGGCACCAGCAGGAGGCCGGTCCATGTTTAGTCCTGACTCTGGCACCAGCAGGAGGCCGGTCCCTGAGGTCCTCAGAGTCAGAGATGGTTCATATGGCACTAACATGTCCCAGATGTACTTTGGTGCTAGGCCATGGAGAGACTTGCACATAAGCAGAGCTGCTTTTACAAACGTATGAATAAGTCTCTCCAAGTCTGGTTTAGACACTAGACTTTTGATTTTGGCAATGTTTTTTAGAAGGAAAAAAGCTGCTGATGTTATTGATTTGATGTTGCAGTTAAAGGTCAAGTCCAATGGCTGTTAGAAAGTACAACGGGCGATGTACACAACGATAAGAGGGTCTTTCTTTTTCATAATCCGCTGTAAATGTTGTGGCTTACTTACCCTTGCTGCGATGACGCCAATAATACACTGGCCCCGTAAGCTCACAGTTGTAAGGAACGTGATTTGAGGCAGAAATGCTCAGAAGGTTGGATAGAGAGATGTATTTATTTACTTCTCTCCGTCTGTTCGTTTGTACCCTGCACTTGGTGTGAAAGCGTAACAGGCTTCCAGTCATTAAAATGAAAAAGCTGAAACTCCAGCGCCCTTGTTATCGTCTGTTTTGGTCGTAGTCGCGCTGGAATCCTCGGGGGAATAATTACTGCTCCTCAAAGACTCCACCGCGTTTCAACTTTGCACCAAAAGAAACCGGTCTGCGTTTTTTGAGAGGGAAAAACACCAGAATATCGCAGTTCGGCGACTAAAGGACGACGGCGACAGATTTACGGTACTGATGGTGGGGGGAAAAAAAACCCTCAGGAGACGTGTTTTTCATGCTCGCGTCAGAAGCGAACGTGCGTCCCCCTTTTTTGACCCCCAAAGGCAAAGTCCAGGTCCAGTCGCACTTCCCCAAAGGACAGGACATCAGAGCTGCCTGGAATGTTCCGCAGTATGGCATTAAACTTACTGTATCTATCTCGCCGAAGTCTAAACCAAGCCGAATTACCGGTCATATCTGTGGCGAGGCGACCCCAAGCTGTTTTTGAGCTAAAACACTGGAAATTAAAGTAGTTTTTAAAAAAAAAAAAAGCCGTATGGAGGGTTTAAAGCCATACCGTGAAACTTTACCAGCAGAGACAACAACATCTCCTTTAGAGAGAACAAGCAGGTTGACACGCCATCCGTCGGAAAAGTTACGCAGTGCCTTTAACCAGGTACACTGCAAAAAGCGATCCGTGAGATCATAATGAATCTTGTTTTGACACGTGCCGTGGTTTATTTCGGTGACAGAGTTGGGGTCTTCGCTCGACTCAAAGCGACTCAAATCGGTAGTTTAATCGCTCCGTCCGCGTCAAACTGTCACATCCGCGTTTCGCCAGAGGCGTCGAGCGTTACGGTTGTCCCGGGTCCGCGGTTTTGGACCGGGACAACGCGCGGATCGTCAACTGAAGAGGCGAGAAATGCAAACGACGGAGTCAAGAAGCGATAAGAGATCAGGAGACGAGACATGTGCACGTCGCCAGCAACCAGCGGCAGAGGGGGGCGTGGTGAGTGTTCCAGGGGGGCGTGGTCAGGGTTCAGGGGGCGTGGTCAGCCCAGTTGACCTGACGGGTGCATCCGTTTGACCACACCGAAGGCTAGACTTACCGTTGAAACTTGTCGAGCTCATGACGTCGTACTTATAGATTTAGGTGAAACTATAAACATGTATATTACGTTAATGACTCAGAACTGTGTTTTTAAACGTGTGAGCGGAGGTTTAATCATGAGACGAACGAGACATGTCAAGTTAATTGCTAAAGTGCAGAAACATCACTTTATGCCCTTTTTTAAGAACGTTTAAAATGTCACTTTATTAAATTGTTTTCAACTCTTTTTGTAGAATTTCTTCAAACTCCAAACGTTGAACTCGACATTTAAATTGAGCAAATCTTCCAAAACAATGTTTTTATCACGTTGTTTTGGACACGTTCTTATCCACGTCCAGCTTCTCCATGAAACTGTCTGATTAAAGAAGAAAAAGAACAGAGACCATTTCTGTCACTGCTATATCAAAATCAGCGATCATTACACATAGTACATGGAGAGAATGGGGTTTTGCTAATTATCTTGTTCCCAGGTATCTCGCAACCCATAAATGCAGGCTGAACACAGGACTGACAACCAGGACTGGAACCCAATAAGACTAAACCAAAGACTGACCAAAGACCGAACCAAAGACTGAAACCGGACTGAACCGGGACTGAACCAGGACTGAACCAGGACTGAACAGGACTGAACAAGGACTGACCAAAGACTGAACCAGGACTGAACCAGGACTGAGACCAAAAGACTGAAGCAGGACTGAACCAGGACTGAACCAGGACTGAACCAGGACTGATCCAAAGACCTGAACCAGGACTGAACCAAAAGACTGAACCAGGACTCGAAACCATGACTGAACAGGCAGCTGAACCAGGACTGACCAAGACTGAACCAGACTGTACCAAGGACTGAAACCAAAGACTGAACCAAAAGACTGAAACCAGAAACTAAACTCTAGGTCTGTGTGTTTACTGTGTCACTCTCATGCTGCATGTGTGTGGTCTCCATGTGAAACCTCACAGTGGTGCATGATGGGTAATTGTTCAGTCACAGTTAAGACCGCCGACTGTAAAAAAAAAAAATAAAAATATAATATATTATAATATATATATGTGTGTGTGTGTAATATGTTTAATATATAATATATTGCGTTGTAACTTATATAATATATATTATGTGTGTGTTGTGTGTGTAATGTACTACATAATAGGGAACAACATGTTTATCGGTTGTCAAACGTGATCAATCGAGACGGACACTGTGTCTTAATCATCACCATATCGGGAATCTTGTCCATTACAACGTAGATTTACAACTTTCAACTACGGTACACTTTTTATCTTAGAACCGGTTCTGCTTTCTGTTTAAATTAAAAAACTAATCAATTACCTCTGAGTATATGATGCTAGTGTATATATGTATGATATACGTCTGTAGATAGTGTTATGTATATGATAGTATACTATAATGATCAACTGTATGTAGTAATGTAGTGATAATATATATTATAAGATGTGTTATATTACACAACACAACTCCAATATATATATTATATACTTACATGCACACACACAGTAACAATGTATCCAGAACCAAGTTAGGCACAGTTGGTCATCTTTAAAATCACTCAGTGTTTATCTGGTCTTTACATTAAAAGACGCTTATCTAAAGCGTTTAACAGGTACCGCTGATATCCAGTTGTAGAACCAGTTGTAAATCCAAGTCAGTTAATGCCAGGCTAATCCTGTGTATATAACACATAAGTTCATGTAAACATTCCAGTGTAAACCAGTGTAATTCCAGTGTATAACCATGTGTAAACCAGTGTTCCATCCAGAGTTAAACCATGAAGCCAGTGTAATCCAGTAGACCAGTGTATACCAGTGATAAACCAGTGATAAGTCAGTGTAAACCAGTGTAAACCAGTTAACCAGTAAAACCAGTGTAATACCAGTGTAAACCAGTGTAAACCAGTGTAAACCAGTGTAAACCCAGCGTGTAAACCAGTGTAAACCAGTCGTGTGTTTGTTCTAACGATAATGAACTCGTTTGCTCGTGTCCACTCACTCGTTATTACTCCCTCCTTCTGTTCTTTCTCTTTACTCTTCCTCTCCTCTCTCACCTCTTCTCTTTCTCTTTCTCTTACTCTTTCTCTTTCTCTCACTTCCTTCTCTTCTTTTCCTCTTTTCTTTTTCCACCCACTCACTCTCCTTTCTATTTTTCCTCTTTCTTTTGGCCACATCTTTTCTCTTCACTCCTCTTTCTCTCGTTTTGTCTGTCCTTCTCTTTCCCCTTTCTCTTGTCTCCCCTCATCAGCCCTGTGCCCCATCGCTTCTTTCTCCCTCCGGTCTTTTCTCTCTTCTCCCTCTCTCTCTCTCTTCTCTCTTTCCCTTTCTTCTCTCTTTTTCTCTCTTCCCTCTTTTTCTGTCTCTCTTCTCCTCTCTTCTTTCTCTTCTCTCTCTTCCATACCTTCTCTCTTCTCTCTTTCACTCTCTCTATCTCCCTCTCTTCTCTATATTCCTCCCTTCTCTCTCTCTTCTCTCTCTCTTTCTCTTCTCTTTCCCTTCTCTCTCCCCCCTTCTTTCTCTCTCTTCTCTTCTCTCTTTCTCTTCTCCTCTCCTCTTTCTCTTCTCTCCCTCTTTCCCTTCTCTCTCTCTCTTTCTTTCTCTTCTCTCTTCCTTCTTTCTCTTCTCTTTCCTTTCTCTCTCTACATCTCTCTCTATCTTCCTCTCCTTCTCTATCTTCTCCCCTTCACTTCTCCCCTCGTCGCTCCTTCTCTCTCTCTTTTCCCTTCTTCCTCTCTCTCATTCTCTTCTCTCTCTCTCTCTCTTCTCTTCTTCTTTTCCCTTCTCTCTCTCTCCATCTTCCCTCTTTCTCTATCTCTCCCTTCTCTCTCCCCCTCTATTCTCTCTCTTCTCTTTCTCTTCTCTTTCCCCTCTCCTCTTTCTCTTCTCTTTCTCTTCTTCCTCTCCTCTCTGCTCTCACTCTTCTCTCTCTCGCTCTTCTCGTCAGTCTCTCTTCTCTCTTGTTCTGTCTCCTCAAACACGTTCTCTCACAATATGTAATATTTTGACAATCATGATTCTCGCTTACTCTTTATTCACAGAGCAAATTAAATGTCATTTTTCCTTGCGTCGCGTCAGAGAAACGAGGAAACGGGACAAACGAACTGTCGATGTGTTTGTGTGCTCAAACATAAAAATCAATATTATAAGAAAAACAAAATGATTAACAATAATTTGTGACGAGTGGTTAAAGCACAAGCACACATATGCCCAGGCTCCAAGTGCAGCCGACTGCAGTGTCGTGAGTTTGATTCCTGACTCTGACATTACCGCATGTCCTCCCTTGTCTCTTATCCCCCATTGCACTACTACTTTCCTGTCAATTAAGAGAATGATTTGTTACATAAGGATCTGACATTTAGCACAGCAAGTTTCAGACTAGTTTCAGTGAGACTGGGCGTTATCTTTTCACAGGGAATATGAATACAATTTCTCAGATTGGGCAGTCTGACTCGCAATTTGTTCCCCATCTGTGTGATGTTACCACAGAATAAATAACACTAGGGGAGGCTGTTTTACACAGGGTTTGATTTTTATTATGAATATAAGGCCCGGCAACGCTGAGACCCAGTGCATCCTAGCTATGGGAGATACCAGGTGAAGGCGAGGGGGATAGGTGGGGGGGCTTTTGTTGGTGTAGTGGGAGTCGGGACACAGATTTGTGCAGGGGAGAGTTCATCATCTGTTGACATCAGAACTTATGATCTTGCCTAATATTAGGCGTGAGTGGAGCCTATCTTAATGCCTGATTTGATCAGATATTCAAGATGGCTGGGAAGACACCCTAGGGTGAGGAGTGGAGATGGAAAGGAGAGTGAGGAATCTGTAGGTGGAGTAGATGTTGCAGGGAGGGATCAGCGGCTGCTCTGAGGGCAGGGGCGATGGCAGGGATGCTGCCGGGCCCGCCACAGATGGGTCCAAGGCTTTGATGAGGACAGTCCGGAATGACTCCTGCGCTGGCCGTGATGAAGACTGTTGTGGTGCTGCTGATGATGAGTCCTTCGCTGGAGGCGGTGGAGGTGATCGTGAGTGCATTTGATTTTTATATTTCATTTGTACTTGTGCCACTGTCTAAGAAAAATAATAAGTGCGTACAGTGCAGTGGAGTCTTTACCGTTGGAAAACAAGTTCATTGATTCATGGCAACTAATCGATTTATTGAAATAGTCGTCAACTAATTTAGTAATTGTTAATAATTGTTAACTCGTCTATGCCATTTAATTTAAGGATTATTCCCGATTATTGGGACTGTGACCAAACTGTGAAATCTTTCCTCAAGTTTGTGACCGACTTTACAAAACTTTATGAAAGGCAAAATAAACAAATAAAAAAAGTTGATAAAAAAGTACTTTACATTTAGGTCTACTTTTTGGGCCGTATATTGAACAAAAAATAGTGTCCAAATGACTACAACTGAATCTTTTTCTGCCATAAAGAAGATATTGTTAGCGTGTTAGCATGTTAGCTTGAGTTAGCCAACTTTGAGTAGGAATAAAAACTATTGAACAAAACTCGGCACAAATTGTTATCCAGATCAATACTTCTGACGCTTAAATAGTTCTCAAAATCACTCTGATGTACTTTTATTTATTCATGTCATACTTTTACGTAGTATTTGTACTTCTCCACAGAATTTCCTTTTATTCTGTATTATATCTCGTGAAGTATCTGTTCAATCCGTGCTACATGTACACACGTTTCAGATATTATTCCTCCTCCTTTCGCGTTCTGAGTCATTCGCTTTTACGCATTTCTTAATTTGCTTTCTCACTTTTGGCCTTTTCCTTGTCTGCGGTTTGTCCCTCCGAGGCCGCCGTATGCAAACAGGATTAGCGCTAAGTATCGTGCGCGTTCGAGGAGCAGGTGTGGAGCAATTAAGGATTCTCATCTTCGAAATCTTGAACACAAGCTCAGTCCACGAGAGACGACCACATTCCGTCAGCTTACATTTTACACGTCAAAGCGTAAAAACATGTGCCGTTTAACGATTTATATTCTTGAATCGCTACAGCGCTTACGTAAATCCCGTTTAAAGCGCCCCCTACAGGTCGGACGACTCATTGAACTATAACGTAGTAAAGATGAATATATATTTTGAATTTTGCGAAAAAATATAAAAATGTTATCACAGACTAGCACTTTTTTTCGGTTCATAATTTCACTTCCTGTTTGTAATTGATGACATCACAGTAGGAACTTACCCAGCAAACACTGGGGCAAAAACTCATCTAATGTCACCATTTTTTTATTTGACAAATAAAAAAATGTGAGAGCGACTTTATTTTGTTGAATCAATGTTTTAAGGGTGAAAAAAAGTAGTTTCTTGGCGTAAATTATACATAAACTTCGACTGGAACGAGTGTCTCTGGTGTGATGTCACTTCCTGTTATAATTTTCAACAGATTTTTCAACGTTTTCTCCACAAACACCTCCTCGATCTGTGTAAAACTATAATTTATATGTACAACAGCTATAAATCAAAATGAGAACATCGTAAAAACCTCATCGGGCACTTTAAATCCTGGTTTAGTCCAGGCGCGGTCCTGGATTAGCTCAATCCGAGTTTATCCGCTGTTTGTTTGTAAACCTGTTGGTCCAGGTTAAATCTAGTTCAAATCCCGGTTTAGTCTTGGTTTGCCAAGTGAGAAGTTAATCAATGTTACTCCTTGAACTGTTTGGTGTTTATGTAAGTCCCGGTTTAATCCTGGTTTAGTCCGGGTTTAGTCCAAGTGTGGTCCTGGATTAATCCTAATTTATTCATGGCCTGTTGGTGGACTTGTTTAGTCCAGGTTAAGCCCCGCCCCGGTCCGTGTTATCTCCCGGTCCAGTCCTGCTCGTGCTTCTGTGTGAATTCAAATCCGCTTGTGGAGAGAGAGTAAAACCATGAAGCGTCTTTTCTCTCTCTCTCCCCCCGTTCTCCCCCTGTTCTCCCCCCTTCTTTACACTAGCTTAGTACTCGACTCACCGACCCCTTTTTTCCCCCTTCTTCCCTTCTATTCTCTCACTCCCGATCTCCTTTTCTCCCCCCTGTCTTTCCTCCCCCTTCTCCCTTCTTTCCCCCCTTCTTTTCCCCTTCCTTTCCCTACCCTTCTATCTCCCCCCTCTTTCTTCCCCCCTTCTTTCCCCCTTCTTTTCTCCCCCCTCTTTCTCGTCTCCCTTTTGTATCAACCACGTTCATCGCTCTTCTCTTTCCATCTGCTCATCCATCCCCTGCTCTTCAGAACTTTATCCTCTCATTCCCCTTTCTGTTTCTCCTCTCTCCCCTCTTCCTCTCTCTCACCTCCCAAACTCCTTTCTCTATGCCCCTCTCTTCCTTCTCTCCTCCCCCTTTCTTCATCTCTCCTCTCTTAATTTGTCCTTCTCTTTTCCTCTCTCCTTTTGTACTGAGTCCTCTCTCTTTCCTCCATCGTCTTTTTCTCCTATTTCTTAGTGTCCTCTCTCTTCTGTTCCTACTTCTTATTTCTCTCCCCTTTCTTCCTGTCCTCTTCTCCCCCTCTCTCCCTCTCCTTTTTACCTCTCCTCTCTTTTCCTCTTCTTCCTCCCTCCCACTCTCTCTCTCCTCTTGCTGTTAGCCTCATGTTTTTTTTTCCTTATATTTCTCTCTTCTCTCATTGCTCCATCTTTGTTTTCTCCTCTCTCTTCTCCTCTCTCTGCTCTTTTTCCACATTTTTTTTTTCTTTTCTCCGACTCTTTTCCTCTCGTCTCCTCTTTCATCTCTCTTTCTATTTTCTCCTTTTTCTTTCTCCCCCTTCTTTCCTCCTTCCATCTCTCTCTCTCTCTTTCTCTCTCTTCCTTTTATCTCTCACTTTAGAAGATTACAACGCTAGTATTTATCATCATTCTCCTTCTCATTCTCGAACCGGTTACGATCTCTTCATCCTCCTCTTGTTTATCGCGTATTTAATTGCCTTTCTCAACGCTTCGTCTTCCTCTCTCATTCTTCCTCATTGTCTCCTCGTATTCTTCTCACATCCAGTCAGTCGTTACTACTTCGCTCGCTACTTATCTATTCCTAGCAGTATCCTCCTCCCCATCGGTCCTCTCTCTCCCCTCGTTTCACTTCTTCCTCATTACCCCCCTCTCTCGTTCTCTTTCTCCCATATAACTTCCTCTCCTCTCTCAATCTCCGCGCGCGCGCCCCCTGTATATTTCGTTCAGTCCTCCCTCCCTCCTCTATCTCCTCCCTGCCCACCTCCTCTCCTCCCTCCCGCCCTCGACCGCTCACCCAATCGCATGCTTACAGATCACACGCGAGCGGGGGAACCTTAAATTGGGTCATGGCTCGCAGCGATTAGACGTGATTGGTCGGGAGTGCGTGAGAGGCATCAAAGATGTGGAAGCGGCTTAAGACACAGTGCCGGGACTTTCGGGCGTTCAGATCCCGGTAAACACGGAGGCGATGGAGAAAGAACAACCGCATCCAGCGCGACCAGTTGTGCAATAATATTTTGTACAGCCGTGCGGCATAATTATCGCTCGACCTTGTTCATCGGTTAAAAGTGTGATTATGGTAACTTTTTCCCTGTTGGAGGATTGTTTGCGTTACACTTGTCCTTATATGTCGTCAAGTCAAGTGTTTAATTGCACGGAATCTTTTATTGAACAGCGTTGCAGCTTCTCATGCGGATGACTGATCGATTATTGAATATTTGTTTGCTTTAATTAGTATTTGGAATAATCGTCAATAATAACACAGGTTCTAAACATGCCATTAGCTAGTGATTTTCTTTTTGTATTATTTTTTTTTAACAAAATGAGCCACAATTGCATGAAAATGACGTGTGAAAATGTGTAAATGTTGTGTATTTGATGAAAACGCTCTATTAAAAGTCTTGAAAAAGAAGTAAACGTACATAGGTGTGTATTTTTGAAAACTCTTCTGACACTTATCAGTCTGCTAAAGGCTTTTGAGGCCCACAAATGTATTTCAAGTTGAAGTAACGTTCACAAATTAACTTTTCACTTCTAAATAAATATAACAAATAAGTAATTAGTTAATAAGTTCTCACATGATTGTCTAAACGTACGGCAATATTTTTTTGCCTAATTTCCTTTTTTTTTTTTTTTTTTGGTCCGTTCCGAAAGAAAGATATCGAAATAATATCGGCGCCAATTTTGTATTTCTTTTATCGGTAAAAAAAAGAAAAAGAAAAACTGTCAAATGCCGTCGACAGGTGATTGATTCTGCGAGAGTTTTTGAAATATAATCCGAAGAATTACTGCCGGTCAACGTGAAGTCACACAGCCGTAAGGAGGGGGAACAGCTAACGGCGCTGCACCTGTTTTTGACTGAAAACTGTCCCCCTTTTTTAACTCCTCACATCTCCACACGTGCCGCTCACTTCCGAAATAATGTTTTAAAACGTTTGTAAGCACTTTTCACGAGCCAGAGCGAGTCTTTTTCGTCCTGGGGTCAAGCTAGCAAACATTAGCATGCTAACGGTTAACTTCCTGCTTTCATAGAGAACAAAACGCTTTATATTTAGACGTAGAGAAAGCGAAGTGGTCTCATTTTTTACAGTTAATCTGAACTGGGGGCAAAACAAAAAATAAATACATAAATCAGTAACAGCCCGTTTGTGGCGGCGCCCGACGGTAACTTCCTGAATAAGGCCGAGTGCACGTGAACAAAAACGGGATGAACTTCAAAATCCTCTCCGTCGGCAAACAATGAACGCGAGGTGTTTCTAGTTCTAGTTTAGCCGTATTTCTTTAGTTTTTCCGCCGTTTGTAGAAAAAACACAAAAATAAATAACTGACAGACGAGGATCAGGGAAGCGTCTACCGCCATTTCTCTCCGACATTTCGCATCCCGCCTCGTATGCCTTCTGAAAGGGTCACTCACGTCTGATATATAGAGGCGTTTAGTATTCACGTTCCAGAAGAGGAGTTGAAACTACAATCCCGCTCAAAGTCGACAACCGGCAGCGATTTGCAACCGTCAAAAGCCGGATTATTTCTTAAAGAATGCATTACTGGAAGGAGGAGAGCCGGGCAGCCGCGGAAACCCTTTTGTGTGGAGTAAAAAAAAAAAAAAAAGACAAAAACGCATGGAGAAAGGTTGATAGTGGACGTCATAATGGAGCAGAGGATGTGAAATCGATCCTCCTTGGGCGTTTTTTCAAACCGGTGACTTTGGACGAACGACATTTGTCCAGTCGCGTCAAACCGCTGCGGCCTAAGAATGAGCGGACCAGAACGTAATCCCCAGGGGAAGGCGGAAATACCAAGGGTCAGGGCTGGGGTCCGGCGAAGTCCAAGTCCTGGATACGACTTGCCCTGGGCCGGGTGTCGTTCCAGTTTAACTTTAGTCTACACTTAATTCTGTCTTTTTGTTTATTTCTGCTTTAGATCAGTTTAGTCCTCTGTTTTAGACCTGGTTTAGTCCTGTTTTAGACCTGGTTTTAGTCCTCTGTTCTGCTTTAGAACTGCTTTAGTCCTGTTTTAAGACCTGGTTTAGGTCCTCTGTTCTGCTTTAGAACTGCTTTAGTCCTGTTTTAGACCTGGTTTAGTCCTCTCGTTTCTGCTTTAGAACTGCTTTAGTCCTGTTTAGACCTGGTTTAGTCTTGTTTTAGACCTGGTTTAGTCTCTGTTCTGCTTTACCCTGGTTTAGTCCTGTTTAGCGGTTTTAGTCCTCGTTTCTTGCTTTGAATGCTTTAGTCCTGTTTTAGACGCTGGTTTAGTCCTCTGTTCTGCTTTAGAACTGCTTTAAGTCCTGTTTTTAGACCTGGTTTAGTTCCTCTGTTTCTGCTTTAGAACTGCTTTAGTCTGTTTTAGACCTGGTTTAGTCTTGTTTTAGACTGGGTTTGAGTCCACTGTTCTGCTTTAACCTGGTTTAGTCCTGTTTTAGACCTGGTTTAGCCTCTTTTCTGCTTTAAACTGTTAGTCCTGTTTTGACTGGTTTAGTCCTCTGTCTGCTTTAAACCTGGTTTAGTCCTTTTAGACCTGGTTTAGTCCTCTGTTCTGCTTTAGAACTGGTTTAGTCCTGTTTTAGACCTGGTTTAGTCCTCTGTTCTGGCTTTAGACCTGGTTTAGTCCTGTTTTAGACCTGGTTTTAGTCCTCTGTTCTGCTTTAGACCTGGTTTAGTCCTGTTTTAGACCTGGTTTAGTCCTCTGTTTCTGCTTTAGAACTGGTTTAGTCCTTTTTAGACCTGGTTTAGTCCTCTGTTCTGCTTTAGACCTGGTTTAGTCCTGTTTTAGACCTGGTTTAGTCCTCTGTTCTGCTTTAGAACTGGTTTAGTCCTTTTTTAGACCTGGTTTAGTCCTCTGTTCTGCTTTAGAACTGGTTAGTCTTGTTTTAGACTGGTTTAGTCTCTGTTCTGCTTTAGACCTGGTTTAGTCCTGTTTTAGACCTGGTTTAGTCCTCTGTTTGCTTTAGACCTGGTTTAGTCCTCTGTTCTGCTTTAGACCTGGTTTAGTCCTCTGTTCTGCTTTAGACCTGGTTTAGTCCTCTGTTCTGCTTTAGACCTGGTTTAGTCCTCTGTTCTGCTTTAGACTGGTTTAGTCCTGTATTGGTGATCATTTAGACCTGGTTTAGTCCTTATTTAGTTCTGCTTTGAACCTGGTTTAGTTCTTCTAAATGTGCGTTCACACTGGCCATGATTTGGCTGTGTTTTGATCCCATTTCAGTCCTCGTGTATAAGACTTGATTTTGGTCCTGTTCTAGCCTCGGTTTTGCCCTGGTCTTGGGTTAGTCCCAGTTTAGTTCCAGTTTTGTTGTGGTCTGTGTGTGAAGAGAAGTGTGAGCAGAAAACATCTCGCAAGTCTGTTTGAAGAAAAACTTATTTTAAAAATATTCCTTGAAAGACCAAATTAACCTCTTTTGAAGTGAGTCCTGCATGGACCTGGTTTGGACCTGGTTTGGACTGGTTTCGCCCTGGTTGCCTGGTTGGACCTGGTTTGGACCTGGTTCGCCCTGGTTTCGCCCTGGTTTGGACCTGGTTTGGACCTGGTTTGGACTGGTTTGGAAGCCTGGTTTATTCCTGGTTTGGACCTGTTTATTCCTTGTTTGGACCTGGTTTTCGCCCTGGTTTTCGCCCTGGTTTATTCCTGGTTTATTCCTGGTTTGGACCTGGTTTGGACCTGGTTTATTTTCCTGGTTTATTCCTGGTTTATTCCTGGTTTGGACCTGGTTTATTCCTGTTTTGACCTGGTTTGGACCTGGTTTGGACCTGGTTTGGACCTGGTTTCGCCCTGGTTCGCCCTGGTTTCGCCCTGGTTTTCGCCCTGGTTTCGCCCCGGTTTTGCCCCGGTTTAGCCCCGGTTGGACCCCGGTTTGGACGCTGTTTGGACCTGGTTTCGCCCTGGTTTCGCCCTGGGTTTCGCCCTGGTTTGGACCTGTTTGGACCTGGTTTCGCCCTGGTTTCGCCCTGGTTTGCCCCTGGTTTCGCCCCTGGTTTCGCCCCTGGTTGCCCTGGTTGGCCTTGGTTTGGCCCTGGTTTGGAACCTGGTTTATTCCCTGGTTTATTCCTGGTTTCGCCCCTGGTTTGGACTGGTTTCGCCCTGGTTTCGCCCCTGGTTTATTCCGTGTTTTGCCCTGGTTTGGACCTGGTTTCGCCCTGGGTTTCGCCCTGGTTTCGCCCTGTTTCGCCCCTGGTTTCGCGCCCCTGGTTCGCCCTGGTTTAGCCCTGTTTAGCCTGGTTTAGCCCTGGTTTCGCCCCTGGTTTCGCCCTGGTTTAGCCCTGGTTGTTATAGCCCTGGTTTCGTCGCTGGTTTCGCCCTGGTTTCGCCCTGGTTTCGCCCTGGTTTGGACCTGGTTTCGCCTGGTTTAGCCCTGGTTTAGCGCCTGGTTTGGACCTGGTTTGAAACCTGGTTTCGCCTCTTGTCGTGGTTTCGCCCTGGTTTTGGACCTGGTTTGGACCTGGTTTCGCCCTGGTTTGGACCTGGTTTCGCCCTGGTTTCGCCCTGGTTTGGACCTGTTTTAGCCCTGGTTTGGACCCGGTTTGGACCTGGTCTCGCCCTGGTTTCGCCCTGGTTTGGACCTGGTCTAGCCCTAGTCTTCTCCCCTCCGCTGTAAAACCTGTTGTTCTTCAGTCGACAGCTCAAAGTGTGTCGGCGCTCTCCTCGCGCATGCGCGTGTGTTGTTTAGCCCGGGCGCTAACGCTAACCGCCTCTTTGATCTCCTCTCTGAACGTTCATCTTTATCGCTTCATTCTGTTCGCCAGAGCTTCTGATAAAGCCGCCGCTCACAGACAAGACCACGGGCTGGAGTAAGACAAATCCCACCTTCCCACTGACCGCTTCGGTTTCATTCGTGCATGCTTCACCAGTAACCTTGGCAACGCGATGATTTCTCGCAATTTTTGAATCCACGAACTCTTGAGACTCTTGTGCGTTTTTTGGACGGGAAAGATGTTGGTGCTTTTCGGCCCACTGGATCTGGCAAGAGTTGACTTCCTCTCGCTCGTTCGCGGTTAAAGAACTTCAGATCGTCTCTGTCCATGCCATGCCGTCCAGTGGGGGCAGCAGAGACACTTTTTGCTGTGATTGGTTGCGCGCAGATTACGGTAGGCGGGCACTGAACGACGCTTCGCCCAAGTCAACTCTAAGTACTTCACTTCACGTCCCACCTTTTCCCGCCGGCTTTCGCGAGAGACGTTCCAGATTCCGTTGTTTTTAGACCCATTTTTACTGCTTCACTCCTCAGCGCGCCAGCAGCATGCGAGTCCCTGCGCCCTCTGCCGACAGCCAGTTTAATTATTGACAAACTCCGGCGTGAAGGTCATTTAAAAGTCTCCTATTGGCGGCGTTTGGAGCTCTTTTTCTGGAATGTTCCAAAGTATGGCATTAAAATGATCTTTAATTAAATTCAATGAAATTCAATATATATTTTGTTTTTGGTAACGCCCACAATCCCAGCAGCAGGTTTTCGACCAACAGAAAGTCAGCGAATCAAACAATGAAGCAAACAAAAATATCATTCTTACTGTGAGCAGATCTGACCCTTAACTGGGTGGCGTCCCCTGCTTTGTTTCCATGGAGACGGATACCTTTAACGCCATAGACCAGGAGCTCCTACAGCTCTGCAACCCTTTCCAAGTGTCTCCCCAAGAGTTTCAGGAATCATTCAAAATTGATTCAGGACTTGCCTTCTACCGCTGTAAATGTTTACTTTCGATCTTACTGTAAACTGGAGCTGGAGACCCCTGCCTTAGACCCTTGACCCCTGACCTCCTCCGGCGCTTGGCTGGATTACTGATCTCCTCAGAGCTTCATCCTCTGTGATATCTCCATCATAAAGCGTAGGGTGATTTTTGTTGAACCTATTCCTGAGCTTTCGTTAGCTGTGACTTCTTTATTCTCCTCATCAGGCTCATTTGCTTTGAAGATTTCCAGGATTAGGATAAAGTGGTGAAGGGTCACTTTCAGACAAGACCGCCAGTCACAGCCGCGCGGGCGCACCAATTTAACAATCTTCTGTTTCAGTTCATGGTCCAGCGATCTCATCTTCTCCCAGATCGCTCTGATCCGCTCCAAAGCTTCACTTTCTTTGATTCGACCTCCTTCGGTCTTAACGCGGAACGAGTCGGGCGAGTTCAAATACAACTGAAGAAGGTAATTGCGGACGTCCAAAAATTACAGCCCCTCCCGAAGTCTTAAAAGCTTTCCCTCGACGTCGCGCAGACTTTTAACTGGCGAAGACGCACTGGAAGCTCACAATCCCTCAAAAGCATGATCAATATCTGGCGCAGCGCTCGCACCACGCGCGGGGGAAAGTTTCAGACGCTTACAAAGCCGCGTTTCTGTTGTTAGAAGATTATGTTTGACCTGCGCTAATCCACAATGCTAATCGTCTGTTAGCATTTTGTACAACAACAAAGCGACTTGCGCTTTTGAATGCAGATGCGCTTTAGTGCGGAGCAATTTGTTGTTGTATTAACGCCAGAACCGCGGCCGACAGTAAACGATTAGGGCCTGATACCGGAGCAGTTTATGCAGGTTTCCTTTGGCGTTGTTTACGTTTGGACAAGAACCAAGATGGCCGCCGCCGACACAGGTCTGGCACGAACCCTTTCATTTTAATGGGGGCAGCCAAATAAATATATGGATTTTGTCGCTAGTAGACGGTGCTATTGTTGTTTTGTATGTTTATATATCTTTAAAAAAGTATTGGAAGGTTCTCTTGTTTGTCCAATTAGGACTTAGTTTAGCTTAACCTGTGGTAAGTATTTATCATGTTTTATCGTATCGTTTTACTTAATTCAAATGTACAATGATGTTAACACGAACACTGCTGGAGGCGTAATACATTTGCAGTTTCAAAATATACATACAAAAGGAAATATTCTACAGTTTACAGTTCAAATTCAATACAAAAGGGATTTGGCCCTCACGGCGTTGAGATTAGCGCAATGGTTTAAGGAATAAGAGGACAAAAGGGATTCAAATACGAGAATTTGTGGTATTTTGACTGCATTCGGATCAGGTTTTAACACGTGTGTATATATATATATTTTCCTCACAAACGCCAACGAGGACGTGCGGCGTGTCAAGCTGCAGGTTCATATCAAACTTTCTATTTACGAACAAAGAGATGTCGTTCCAAAAACTCTTGCGAGTGAATATGTGACGACAGATTCTTCGACACTATGACAGAGTGAGGGTCTACGTTTTCAGACGGATGTAGAAACGATGCCGTTTAAAGGGTTCAGGCACACTTCACGAATCGTATTGGTTACAAAGACAAAACACGGGTCCAATCAATGTCATTAAAAGAGTTTTTCTAGACAAAAAAAACGGATGCTTTACTCTAATGCTAATACGCTTTCTTTTACATTTGTTATTGGCCTTATAACTTAAAAAAGGATCAGTTACACCAATAAACAACAGGGGGACATCAGCATTTTCACACCAGGAGGAACGGCGTCAAGGACGATCGCGAACTCTTTTGGCGTTATCGGAAAGTTGTTTGTATTGAGAAACTCGCTGTAGGAGTTTGTGTACGTAAATAATGCCATAGTCAACCCACTTAGAGTTTTGCGTTTGAAACATATATCCTTGTTATTCCGTATATAATAGAAAACCTTCTGTGATGTCGTCAAAAAGCGCCATTCCATCAAAAATGCTGAGAAACTTTGCAATTTACACTTTTTTTTAATGACGGTTGAAACAATCAATTCATGAAATAAAGGTGTTGTGAGGTGTAATTGTTTGTCAAATCATAACTATTATATGATTTTATACGGGTTTTGGCTCTTGTTTACAATCTGCTGTGGAATTACCTCTGCCTATGTCATATTTACTGGCCGCGTCAAACCAGGAAGTGACATTATAAACGTCACCGAAATGGCCAAATTGGAGGAAAACAGGCAAAACGTTTGGGTAAAATCTTATATTTATAATCATGTTCCCTTTTGTTTTTACTGAAAAGTGTTCTGTGCTATTACCGTGTGTCACGTCATAACTGCCGTGTCATTTGTGTGGATTTTGGCTCTTGTTTACAGTAACAGCTGTTGCTAACAGTTGGTAGGTAACAGCTGCGGAATGACCTCTACCTAAACTTGACAAAAAAATGGTCAAACAGATGGGGACAAACGGGCAAAATCTCAAATATGATTGTTTGACCGTCTGCGACTCTGCAGAACAAAAACGACACAAGCGGGAACGTCTCGAGATGCACAACACGAGACGTACAAAGAATTATCAAACGCCGAGCACATGGTGTACAAGAGTAGTTCAAAAAAGCCTCAGATAGGGCTTGATTTGTGGGGGGGAAGAGAGAAGAAACGGGCTACGAGCTGCTTTTTATGCCAATTTATCTCGTCATACAACCATTAGCATTCCCCGCGTGTTTCATACCTTCAGAACATTCCTTTATAGACTTGAATCAACCGTTGGGCCGTTTATAGCTATAAAACATGAATCGCCCGACCCATCTCGGCCGGACTTTGACCCCCTCCTGTTTTGCCCCTTTTGTTTGCTAATTGTTGGTTCCTTCCCTTTAGCCCCTGCGCTAGCCGCGTGTTCGCTAATTACCGGCTTCAACGCGGCGCAGATGATATGACTCAAAGCTACTCCGCGGCTCGGTTTGGAATTAAAAAATGTCAAAGCTAGTCGTTAGCTCCCGGACTAAAGCTAGGAATTAAAGCTAATTAGCCGGGCTTGAAGTTAGCGCGGACGGATTAAAAATGTATCGCGGCGAGACTGTGACAATCTTCAGCGCGCAGGACTTGAAATAAGACCATTATTACCGAAGATATTCAAAGGTTTGTCGTTTAATTAGCAGCTGGACGTGTTTTTCATGCATTAGTTCAGGTCGGGTCTTTTGTTTTGATGTGGTTCAGTCCTGGTTACATCCAAACCTTTGCCTACACAGCAGGTATAGTCCCTGATTATGGCTACGCCGCTCTAGACCTGGTTTAGTTCCCTCGTTAAGAGAGAAATCAATTTAAAAAGCGCTTTTTTTTTTTTTTTTTATGTGGGTTATCAATAATTCTGTTACAGTTGTGGTCGAAAGTAGCAGTGCCTTCATTAACTTAAAACATAAAAGAATATTGCTGATAATTCATGAATCCCTTTCAGTAATGAATTTATTAGTGGAGGAATTTGCTTAAAACTCGTAGAATAAGCGCGTAAAATAACAGCGGGAATAGCTTATGTCGGAGTTTTGAATCGTTTTCTTTCAGAATGATGAAAAACGTACGCCATTTCCCAAACGAACATTTCACGAAACGACAACAAATTGATCTGCACGAAACCGAAATGAAGACATAAGAGTTGGTTTCATGCTGGGCGATCCATAGCCGTCTAAATGTTAATGAATCATTGCTAATGGTGACGATAAGCCGGTCCGAGGTCAAATGTCAAATTGATTTATAGTTTTTTTTTTTTTTTTTTTCAATAAGCAAAGTCACCCAGCGCTCACAGATAAAAAGTGGAACAGATAAAAAAACATATTAAAAAACATTAAAAATCACTGCTGTTGCTCGATTCAATTTCCGACGCGTGAAATTACTCCACATGGATTCTCACGAGTAAAGTAGTAGTAAAGTACACCCTGAATGTTAATGTTTCCCGCACATAAATAACTACTACATGCACATATTCTGGTATTTTCAGTTTATAAGATTTGGAAAAATGTGGAAAACTAAATCGAATCTGAATAAGCGGGCATTTAATATTGTAAAGCTTTTGTCACTTTTAGACTAGAGGAGTGGGAGGAGTGGGAGGAGTGGGAGGAGGAGCCAAGCGCTGTAGTAACTTCGGTACTGTCCTGACTCCAGGGAGACAGCGAGGAGGGAGGAGCAAGAAGAGAGGCGGAAACACAGTTAGGAGCGAGCAGAAAAGAGAGAGGGGACGCAGTGAGTAGGGAGGAGCAAGGAGAGAGGAGATGCAGTGAGGAGGGAGGAGGCAAGGAGCAAGAGAGAGGATGCATGCGTGAGGAGTTGAGGAACGAGGCAGGAGGAGACGCAGTGAGGAGACGGAGTGAGGAGAGGACGCAGAGATAGGCATGAGGAGCCACAGGAGAGAGAGAGGAGATGCAGAGAGGCTGGAGGAAACACAGTGAGGAAAGAGGAAACAGTGAGGAGAGAGGAGACAACAGGAGACACAGAGGAGGAGAGAGGAGACACAGTGAGGAGAGAGGATACAGAGAGAGGCTGGAGGAAACAGTGAGGAAAGAGGAAACAGTGAGGAGAGAGGAAGACACAGGGAGGAGAGAGGAGACACAGTGAGGAGAGAGGATACAGAGAGAGAGGCTGGAGGAAACACAGTGAGGAAAGAGGAAACAGTGAGGAGAGAGGAGCCACAGGGAGGAGAGAGGAGCCACAGGGAGGAGAGAGGAGCCACAGGGAGGGAAGAGGAGACACAGTGAGGAGAGAGGAGACACAGTGAGGAGAGAGAGAGACACAGTGAGGAGAGAGGAGACACAGTGAGGAGAGGAGACACAGTGAGGAGAGAGGAGACACAGTGAGGAGAGGACACAGAGAGAGGAGGAGACACAGTGAGGAGAGAGGATACACAGTGAGGAGAGAGGAGACAGTGAGGAGAGAGGAGGAGAGAGGAGACACAGTGAGGAGAGGACACAGAGAGAGGAGACACAGTGAGGAGGACACAGTGAGGATAGAGAGTGAGGAGAGAGAGACACAGTGAGAGGAGGAGACAGTGAGGAGAGAGGAGACACAGTGAGGAGAGGACACAGAGAGAGGAGGCACAGTGAGAGAGGAGAGAGGAGACACAGTGAGGAGAGAGGAGACACAGTGAGGAGAGGACACAGAGAGAGGAGACACAGGGAGGAGAGAGGAGACACAGTGGAGGAGAGGACACAGAGAGAGGAGCACAGGGAGGAGAGAGGAGACACAGTGAGGAGAGGACACAGAGAGAGGAGACACAGTGAGGAGAGAGGAGGACACAGTGAGGAGAGGACACAGAGAGAGGAGACACAGGAGGAGAGGACACAGAGAGAGGAGACACAGTGAGGAGAGGACACAGAGAGAGGAGACACAGTGAGGAGAGGACACAGAGAGAGGAGACAGAAGTGACTCCTGAACCCCAGCTCGTTCCTCCTCTGTTGTCTCCTTTCCTCGTCTCCTCTGAGCTCCCGGACACTTAATATGGCGCATCTGATTGACAGCTGATGAATGGAGGAGTTGAGGAGACGAAAGGAAGCGAGAATTGATTGAGACGCAGCCACGGTCTAACAGACCCAGGAAGTGTGTGGGGTCAAAGGGCAGGTGACATTCGAGATGTTTATTTTTATTTTAATTAACACGTTCGACACGAGCAGCCAAAAGAAATCAAAGTGGAGGCGTTAAAACGGCTTTAATAATGAACGATATCATACTTTTCCTCCGTGTGTTTAATGGGCTCAGATCCAGATCCAGATCCAGATCCAGATCCCTTTGGCCTGACGCGCTCTGGAACTGAGTGGAGTCCGTAAGGTCCTCGCCCACTCACTTTATTCATGCTTTATTCATGTTTTATTCATGTTTTATTCATGTTTTATTCATGTTCGTCTCCGTGTAGTCCAAGGGTCAGACGTTCCAGCCGGATCTGAACGAGCGAGCCGCGGCTAATGGTTCTATATGTAGACCTGGTTTGGACCCGGTTTGTTTCTGTGTGTAGAACGAATCTGCCAGGACTTTAAAAACCTGGTTTAGACCCGGTTCGGTGTTGTTAAAATACCTGATTTAGAACCCGGTCCGGTGCTGTATAAAAGACCTGGTTTAGACCCAGTTTGGTGCCGTAAAAGACCCGGTTTAGACCCAGTTTGGTGCCGTAAAAGACCGATTTAAGACCCTGTCCGGTGCCGTAAAAGACCCGGTTTAGACCTTCCGGTGCCGTAAAAGACCCTGTCCGGTGCCGTAAAAGACCCGTTTAGACCCTGTCCGGTGCCTAAAAGACCCGTTTAGACCCTGTCCGTGCCGTAAAAGACCCGGTTTAGACCCTGTCCGGTGCCGTAAAAGACCCGGTTTAGACCCTGTCCGGTGCTGTAAAGACCTGGTTCATTGTAATCCTTGTTCTTCTTCGCTCCCTCAGTTCCCCCTGCAGTTACACAAAACTCGACGTGCAATAATCCCGCGACTCTAATGAAAACATGGAGCTCTAAAAAGTCGTCCGGACGGCGGTCCGGGCGGCAGGACCACCGAGCCGCGCACGGCCGGCCCACATTTAGCCAAGATTAGCTTTAGTTCCGCTTTATTACAATCACGATCGCTCAGGCCCACTTTTAATCCCCACATGCAATTTCTGTGTGGGATTTTAGTACATTAGCGCCACGGCGTGCTAATCCCTCCAGTCTAACTGATATTTAACTGTCATAATACTCGTTTTCCACATATATAGCATTATATTCCATTTTACGGCTTTGCGTCGGATGCCCTACTGAGATAATATTTAATTAAAATGCTGGCTGTAGTGAAGTGTTGCTAATTTTAAACTTTATCCCGCACCGCAATCTCTCCAGTGCAAACGGTGCAACGCTCGCTTGCATTTTTATTCATTTATTTATAAAACGTTTGTCCGTTTTTTTGTTTTCATTCTAGTTGATCTGCACGTATACATCCAGTTTTTGGATCAGTTCAAGCTGGGCTGGAGCGAAAAGAATAACCCCAAGGTCAAACTCTTTCGAAAACGGGTGTCGGTGCATAATTACGCACGAATCACCTTCTTGCTGTGAGACGAGTGCGGAGTCTAATTTATCAGGTTTTGTGGATTTGAGTGCAGTTCAGTGGAAACAGGAAACCGCTCCGTGGAATGAGAAGGACGTCAGCTCAATCCACGCACTGAGAACAGGACTGACTCAAGCGTTTTGTCCGACATAATTAGCGACGTCTCCTGTCGTCCTCTCCGCAGGCGTCACTCGCAGGCGCCGCTCCGCAGGCGTCTCTCCTCTGGCGTCTCTCCTCTGGCGTCTCTCGCAGGCGTCTCTCCTCTGGCGTCTCTCCGCGGGCGTCTCTCCGCAGGCGTCTCTCCTCTGGCGTCTCTCCGCAGGCGTCGCTCCGCAGCGCGTCGCTCCGCAGGCGTCTCTCCTCTGGCGTCTCTCCGCAGGCGTCTCTCCGCAGGCGCCGCTCCGCAGGCGCCGCTCCGCAGCGCGCGCGTCCGCAGGCGCCGCTCCTCTGGCGTCTCTCCGCAGGCGTCTCTCCGCAGGCGCCGTCTTCTGGCGTCTCTCCGCAGGCGTCTCTCCGCAGGCGTCTCTCCGCAGGCGTCTCTCCGCAGGCGTCTCTCCGCTCGCGGCGTCTCTCCGCAGGCGTCTCTCCGCAGGCGTCTCTCCGCAGGCGCCGCTCCTCTGGCGTCTCTCCGCAGCGGCGCCGCTCCTCTGGCGTCTCTCCGCAGTTACACACTCTCCGCAGGCGCCGCTCCTCTGGCGTCTCTCCGCAGGCGCCGCTCCTCTGGCGTCTCTCCGCAGGCGCCGCTCCTCTGGCGTCTCTCCGCAGCGCCGCCGGCGTCTCTCCGCAGGCACCGCTCCTCTGGCGTCTCTCCGCAGGCGTCTCTCCGCAGGCGTCTCTCCGCAGGCGCCGCTCCTCTGGCTCCTTGTGTTCGCGCAGCTCCGTCGTGTCTTAATAAGGCTGTGGCTCCCGCTGTGTCGCGTGGGAGACTCAAGCTGAGAAACAAACGCATTTAAAACCATTGTGGATTTAGGATTAAACATTTCCCACAGCTCAACGCATCGCTTTATGTGCGCTTTAATCTGCACAGACACTGGGTTACAACTGGTTTAGACCTAGATTAGAGCTAGTCTTCTTTCTAAAATGATCTGGTTTGGTTTGGGCTTCAAGGACACATACAATATTATGCTAAATGGACATTTTGTGCTTTTAACCCTGTTCTAACATTGTTCCTCATCAAAAACATACCTGGAGTTGCATTTAGCTTCATTCACACTAATTTAATGAATCCTGGTTAGAAAGTCGTCTCCCCTCTGAGCGTCAAAAACACTCCTTTCTGAATCTCCTGACGTTTTCTCCATCTGAGAATCTTCAGCTGTTTTTAACTCCATACATACTCCATCCTCTCCAGACCCGTTCTGTGCATTTCTCCCGTCTAATCGCCCTTCGAGGCAGCTGCTGTTGTGAGTTACAAAAATAAACGTAATTGAATGACTCACACTTGGTACAACTGTGTGCAGAGACCAGGAAGTGAGAGGCCATGTTGAAATGCGCTGGAATCGTGGGTCTGTTGTTTATCGTAATCTGTGTGTAATTCCCTCTGCTGCCAGGAGATGGAGCGCTTACACCAAATCGTGACGAGGGAACACCTGACTGATAGACGGAATATGTGCTTTTCAGTTTTGAATCTGCGACGCCAAAGCTCAAAGCAGTATAAAGGACAATAACATTATAAATATATTTATGAATCCCAGATTATAGTCCTGGTTATTACTTTATACAGATCTTAGACCAGATTTAGTCCTGTTTTAGAACTGTTTGTCTTGATTCAGTCCTAGTTGAGTCCCGATGTTGTGATTTACAGTGGTTTGGTAACGTAACGCTGTCAGTGCGGCGTAAACAAATATTATTACACATTATACATATTTCGCTCATAAACTGCAGAAAAGGGCAAACAGGAGCTTGATCTGTTCGCAGTCTGCAGGGGCAAAGCCTTAGGCGCTTGTCATTTCGCCTTGTGTTTAGTGACACACACACACACAGACACACACACACACACACACAGACACACACACTATGTAACAGCCAGAGGACAGAGGAACAGCCACGGTTCCTCTGGGTCACAGTCTGAGGGGGAAAAGCCCCGCCTGTCGTCAATGTCACCCAAGAGCGCCCTTGGAAATGAGACCTGGGACATCGTGGAGCAGGATCGGAGTGTCCAACTGGGTCCAACTGGGTCCAACTGGGTCCAACTGGGTCCAACTGGGTCCAACTGGGTCCAACTGGGTCCAACTGGGTCCAAGTGTGTCCAACGGTGCGCTCCAGGGGAAATGTGGCCGATTACCAGATGCAGAACCAACTCGGAGCTCTAAATGTGCTGCTGTTACGAGGCCCATTGGCACAAAGGGCCCGGAGCTAATTACAGTAGAACTTATGCCCACTTATGCCCACATGGTTAGTGTGGGTGTGTCTGTGGGCGTGTCTGTGTCTCTGTGGGCGTGTGTGTGTCTCTGTGGGCGTGTGTGTGTGTGTGTGATTGCTCTCCTGCCTTAGTGACTTGCCCTTTCCAACGATAGAAACATGTTCACGTAAACTAGAGCTAAACCAGGGCTAAACCAGGACTAAACCAGGGCTAAACCAGGACTAAACCAGGGCTAAACCAGGGCTAAACCACAGCTAAACCAGGGCTAAAACCAGGACTAAACCAGGGCTAAACTAGAGCTAAACCAGGGCTAAACCAGGACTAAACCAGGGCTAAACCAGGGCTAAACCAGGGCTAAACCAGGGCTAAACCAGGACTAAACCAGGGCTAAACTAAGCTAAACCAGGGCTAAACCAGGGCTAAACCACAGCTAAACCAGGACTAAACCAGGACTAAACCAGGGTAAACAGGGCTAAACCAGGGCTAAACCAGGGCTAAACCAGGGCTAAACCAGGGCTAAACCAGGGCTAAACCAGGGCTAAACTAGAGCTAAACCAGGCTTAAACCAGGGCTAAACCAGGAAACTACTAAACCAGGGCTAAACTAGAGCTAAACCAGGGCTAAACTAGAGCTAAACCAGGGCTAAACAGGGCTAAACAGGGCTAAGACCAGGCTAAACCAGAACTTAACCAGGACTAAACCAGGACTAAACCAGGGCTAAACCAGAGCTAAACTAGAACTAAATCAGGGCTAAACCAGCACTAAACCAGGGCTAAACTAGAGCTAAACCAGGGCTAAACTAGAGCTAAACCAGGGCTAAACCAGGGCTAAACCAGGACCAAACCAAGTCTACATCAAGACTAAAATGGACTCAATTTAGGCCCAAATACAGCCTCAGAACCTGGTTTAGTCCTGTTTCCAGGCCCAGTTTTGTAGTACTGGTAAATCCTAAATCCTGGTTTGGTTCTGGCTTCATTTAGTTGGCGTCCCGCTTGATCCAGACTGTAGTCCTTGATTATCTGGTCCAACGCTGATCTAGTCCCAGTTAAATCCTTGTTTTGACTCTCGGGTCCTTATTTAGTTCTACATTCAGCCCATTTCAGTCCCGGTTTGGCTCCTTCTTGTCCTCATGTAGTCCAGGTTTAGTTTTCGGTTCTGTCCTGGTTAGAAGTGGTCAAATGTGTTGTGATTTATCCGTGGTTTGGTTCTGCTTCTGAATCGTTCTCACGTTGGACTAAACCCGGACTAAACCTGTATTCGAGTCCTCGCTCTTCTCCATTCGCACAGTTTCAGAAGAGTCTTTTTTTTTTTTTTGCCGGCGCCGCGTGGAATCGTCTCAAACTGGTCTTTAAGGCAGAAAACGGTGCTGATCCGGTTAGACTCGCTGCTCCCGCCCAAGGGCCCCGAGCGCCTGAGTGTGCGCGCGGGGCCCCGGAGATTTATAATGAGCCTTTCCGACTTGGCTTTAACACGGGACTGATGTAGAGCGCTACAGATGAGAAGGATAAGAACAAAACGGTTTAGAACGATGGAAGGAAGGGTTTTTTTCCTGGGAGAATCGGGACTCGAAAACTCTAAAAACTGAAGCAAAGGTGAAGAGTTTTCCAGATCTAGGAACGACCTGAGGAAGAACGGGCTAAAACGTGGGGAAAACCTATTAGGATTTGACTCTTTTGGTCAGTTTGTTCTCGCAGCATAAAAGCGATCATCTAGATCATCTTGAATCTGTAGTTTTATACGGGACATTGTAACTTCAAAGACTGTTTTTCCTGGTTTAGCCCTGTTTAGCCCTGGTTTAGCCCTGGTTTAGCTCTGGTTAAGCCCTGTTTTTGTCATGGTTTAGCAGGTTTAGTCCTGGTTTCAGGTTTAGCCTGGTTTAGTTTAGTTCTGGTTTAGCCCATCTGGTTTGAGTTTATCTGTTTAGCCCAGTCTGGTTTAGTCCTGGTTTAGCGCGGTTTAGCACAGGTTTAGCACAGGTAACGTAGGTTAAGCCCTGTTTTTGTCTGGTTTAGTCCTGGTTAACTGTTTTCTGGTTAGCCCTGGTTTAGTCCTGTTTTTCCTGGTTTAGCGCAGGTTTAGTCCTGGTTTAGCCCTGGTTTAGCCCTGTTTCTGCTGGTTAAGCCCTGGTTAAGCTTTGTTTAGCCTGTTTTAGCCCTGTCGGGTTAAGCCCTGTGGTCCTGGTTAGCCCTGGTTTAGGTTTAGTCCTGGTTTAGCGCAGGTTTAGCCCTGGTTTAGTGCTGGTTTAGTTCTGGTTTAGCCCAGGTTTAGTTCTGGTTTAGCCCAGGTTTAGTTCTGGTTTAGCCCAGGTTTAGTCCTGGTTTAGTCCTGGTTTAGCGCAGGTTTAGCACAGGTTTAGCACAGGTTTAGCGTAGGTTAAGCCCTGTTTCTGTCCTGGTTTAGTCCTGGTTAAGCCCTGTTTCTGTCCTGGTTAAGCCCTGGTTTAGTCCTGTTTTAGTCCTGGTTTAGCGCAGGTTTAGTCCTTTAGCAGGTTTAGCCCAGGTTTAGTTAGCCCTAGCCCTGTTTAGCCCTGGTTTAGCCCGGGTTAAGCCCTGTTTCTGTCCTGGTTAAGCCCTGGTTTAGTCCTGTTTTAGTCCTGGTTTAGCGCAGGTTTAGTCCTGGTTCAGCCAGGTTATCCTGGTTCAGCCCAGGTTTGCCCTGGTTTTAAGGCCGGGTTAAGCCTTTTCATGTCCTGGTTAGCCTGGTTCTAGTTGTCCTGGTTAGGAGGTTAGTCCTGGTTTAGCTAGCCTGTAGCGTTAACCGCGGTCCTGGTGTACTTAGCCGACAGGTGCTGTTAGCAGGTTAGCCCAGGTTTAGCCCGGGTTAAAGCCCGGGTAAGCGTTCTGTCCTGGTTAAAGCCCTGGTTTAGATCACTGTTTAGCCCTGGTTTAGCCGGAGTTAAGCCCTGTTTCTGTCTGGTTAACGTCCTGGTTTGTCCTGTTTTAGTCCTGGTTTAAGCGGGCAGGTTTAGTCCTGGTTCAGGCCCAGAGTTTAGCCCAGCGTTTAGCCCGGGTTAAGCGTTAATGCCTTGTTTCTGTCCTGGTTAAGCCCTGGATATAGTCCTGTTTTAGTACCTGGGTTTAGCGGCAGGTTCTGTCTGGTTCAGGCCCAGGTTTAAGCCCGGGTTAAAGCCCGGTGTTAAGCCCTGGTTCTGTCCGGTTTAAGCCCCTGGTTTAGTCCTGGTTTAGCCCTGAGTTTAGGCCGGGTTAAGCCCTGTTTCTGTCCTTTAAGCCTTGGGTTTAGGTCCTGTTTTTAGTCCCTGGTATCAGCCCAGGTTTAGCCCAGGTTTAGCCCGGGTTAAGCCCGGGTTAAGCCCTGTTTCTGTCCTGGTTAAGCCCTGGTTTAGTCCTGGTTTAGCCCTGTTTTAGCCCGGGTTAAGCCCTGTTTCTGTCCTGGTTAAGCCCTGGTTTAACGAGGATATTTCTGGTGCTAGTGAAAGCCGAGGATGCAGATAGGCTGTTTTCTCCTGCCGGCGGTGTGAAACATATGCGTTTTTAATCCTCCTACACGCTCCTTTCTCCCCGCGGTGTGCAGAGATGCATGCTGGGAAGTGTACAATAAAACGGGTTCATTCATTAAATATCGTAAACGGTGTGTATGTCTGTATCTTTAAAGGGTCTCGGAGCTGGCGGCACAACAGCGGAGGTCTTCTCTCTTCACGCACTCTCGGCACAAGACTTTGAACTATTGTGAAGATAAAAATGGAATGTTTTGGTTCTGAAAAGATAAAGAACATAATTATCTCCACCTTAACAAAGCACGAACAAAATAAAAACGTCAAAACTAAGCCTTTTGTTTTTGCTAAGGATGTTGCAATGGTGATAATGAAGTGGTTTTTTTTGCCTTTAAAGCTTGGTCGTCGAGAGATCTGCGAGATTTGAGCGCGGTCTCGTCGGCCTGAGACCAACAACGTAAACAATAAGTCGTGTCTGGAATAATCAGAGCGTGGAAACGGGTGAAAGCGGCCTCGACTGTCAAACTGTCCCTCATGTGTCTTTAAAGATGAGATATTATATTTGATCGAGTTACATACTTTTGATCCAAGAAGTTTGATCCAAATAAACCCCCAGGTATTTTGTCTTTGCTCCATTGACATAGAAGTTATGGATAGCTTTAATTTAGTTTTGTTTGGTAAAATACATACCAACTGTCTTTTAATATTGAGTGTTGAAGCCAACTACTGGTTTTATTGATGCCCACTTGCTGCATAGATAAATACTGAACAGCAAGGGGCCCAAAATTGACCCCTGTGGGACTCCCATTGTTCCGGGCTCCAGAGCGTTATTCGTTCTCACACGCTGCGTCCGCTCTGAGGGATGTGATTCTACCCGCTGCAGTGCGCGAGCAAGAGGGATGGCACAACTGGGTCGAAGGTCCAGAAACGCAGCACCCACCGCAGCCCCCTCTGGCCGGGTAAGCTTTGACGCTCGTTAGGATGATGTCAGGCAGAAGCAGGCAGCCTCGGTGGAACGATGGTTACGAAAGCCAAATTTCCGTTGGATGAAGAAAATGATTGTTGTTGAAATGTTCCGTTAGCTGTTCTGTGATAGCGTTCTACTTCTGCTAATATATTAAGACTGTAGTTGCTTATGGGGAACACGCTTTCTTTTTATTGATTATTTTTTAACAATCTGTGTTGTAGTTGGTTTTCATATCCCCCTACGGTCTCTAATGAGTGTGTCGTCAAGTCCCCAGCAGCCTGTGGCCTTCCAATTAGAGAGAGATTGGATTATTTTATCTGTTTTGGCACAATTGGAAGATGGAATAGGTGGTAATGATCATGGTAAAGACTAATAAAATAAAGTTTTTGATCATTCAATTTGTAGAAAAGTGAAGATGCTCTTACAATATTGAATGTGAGGATTTTAGAAGCAAAATGAAGCCCTTTCTGCTCAGCCTTTCCTCCAAAAAAGTACATTCACAAGTGCTTTTTCATCTTGCCGTTGGTGCGAAGAAAACGAGGAAGATTTTAAATGGCGGTTGTGGTCGTGGCGTTAATAAGCGCAAACAGCCGCTAAATCGCAATGTTTATTCCCGCAATAATCGCCGCGCTCGGATTTGACATCGTGAAATCCCGAGTGACAATCGACTCATCATGACGAGAGGAAATTTAAAAACAGAATCGTTGTCTGGACTTTACAGACTCTGAAACATATACAAAATCACTTACTTTATTTAAAACAAAAACAGGGGCATTATTAAATCATAATGTTAAAAAATAATAAACAATTTCTTATTTTCATCAACAATACACGACTAAAATAAGACCTCGTTATGGTGTGAGTTGTTACAATTGAACTGTTTGGCCCCGTTAAGTTCTGAAGTGAAAGTAGTTTTGTTTTCCTCCAAACTGCAGCTCCTCCGTTGTTTCTGTGGATTAGGATTACGTCGTCTCTTCCGTTTGTTCTTTTTTCAATCTGGAGTATAATCCCACCGGCTGTCCCGCTATTCATGTCGCGTTTGACCTGCTTTTATTTTTACATTCATCATTTGTACGCCCGCGTTTCCCCCCTCGCCTGTGATCCGAGGCCAAAGCGTTCGGAGCGGAAAAGTCACATTTTCTGTTCAAAAGCAGGCCTAAACCAGGCCTAAACCAGGCCTAAACCAGGCCTAAAACCAGGACTAAACCAGGCCTAAACCAGGCCTAAACCAGGCCTAAACCAGGCCTAAACTAGACACAAACCAGGATCAAACTAGACACAGACTAGGACTAAACCAGGACTAAACTAGACACAAACTAGGGTCTAAACCAGGTCTAAACTAGACACAAACTAGGACTAAACAGGAACTAAACTATACACAAACAGGACTAAACAAGACACAAACTAGGACTAAACCAGGACTAAACAAGACACAAACTAGGACTAAACCAGGACTAAACTAGACACAAACTAGGACTAAACCAGGACTAATCTAGACACAAACAGGACTAACTAGACACAAACAGGACTAAACCAGGACTAAACTAGACACAAACTAGGACTAAACCAGGACTAATCTAGACTAACTAAACAGGACTAAACCAGGACTAAACAAGACACAAACTAGGACTAAACCAGGACTAAACTAGACACAAATAGGACTAAACCAGACTAACTAACACAAACAGGACTAACTAGACAAACTAGGACTAAACCAGGACTAAACCAGACACAAACTAGGACTAAACCAGGACTAAACTAGACACAAACTAGGACTAAACCAGGACTAATCTAGACACAAACAGGACTAATCTAGACACAAACTAGGACTAAACCAGGACTAAACCAGACACAAACTAGGACTAAACCAGGACTAAACTAGACACAAACTAGACTAAACCAGGACTAAACTAGACACAAACTAGGACTAAACCAGGACTAATCTAGACACAAACAGGACTAAACCAGGACTAAACAAGACACAAACTAGGACTAAACCAGGACTAAACTATAATCTAGACACAAACTGACAAAGGACTAATCTAGACACAAACAGGACTAAACCATTAGCAAAACCAGACACAAACTTAGACTAAACCAGACATAACAGACACAAACTAGACTAAACAAATCTAGACACAAACTAGGACTAAACCAGGACTAAACCAGACACAAACTAGGACTAAACCAGGACTAAACTAGACACAAACTAGGACTAAACCAGGACTAAACTAGACACAAACCAGACCTAAACCAGGACTAAACTAGACACAAACCAGACCTAAACCAGGACTAAACTAGACATATACCAGGACTAAACCAGGACTAAACCAGGACTAAACATTTTCCGTGTCTACATATTTGATCTGGGCCGTTCCTTTCATCCTGGGACAGATTTAAATCTAATTGCTCCAAACGGTGAACATTAAAGAAGCTAACGACAGCGCTCGGCACGTTCCCCCAGGGCATTTCTAATCACACACGCTCACGACGCGCCAGAGAAAATATATTTGATTTTATTATTTTTAATGAGTTGTTTTTTTTTAAATTTGCTGGAAATGTATGCATTTAAAACCATTCAGGAACAAGTCTAATTGAAATATGTGAAATAAAAAGTGGTTAAAAGGTAAAACTGGCTTTTCCATACGGGACAAAATGTCATTTAATGTCATTTAAAGCCACAGAAGTTGTTTTTAGTGTGATTCATGAATATTTGAGTCCTCGTTATTCTCCTGTTTTCAGCACCGTCGCGTCGCCATTTTTCAACACAGACTAGTTTTTTAATGAAGTTATAATTGTTAACATTTATATAATAACCACACTTGTTCCTGCATTAATGCTTAAACAAAGACTTGAGTCAGAAGGAAGAAATAGTTTATTAAAAAGGATTCAGGCTGAGTCATTACTTGAGCCATTACTGAGTCTAAATCATGCTTAATAAACTATATGTTAATTATGGAATATAGAGAAACAAAACGCAGAGGGCAGAAAACGCAAAAAGCAAGAGTAAAGTGAGTCTTAACAAATGTTGACACTATCTCAGAAAAGTTCAATACGGCAAGCGGCGCTAGCATTTTCACCCGCAGCTACCATTAGCATTCATTGAATTTATATGCAAATCTGGGCTGGTGGACCACTTTATTATTTCTATTATAATTGCTTTATTTGGTCGGACCAGTGCGGGCTATTCAGCAGTCCAGATTGTAACCACGGGCCCACATTCACTCACAAACACACTCTTTCATACGCGCACACACATGCACACTTGAGGCAAGCGGGGGTGAAGTGTCTTGCCCAAGGACACAGCGACAGTGCACACTACGCCCCCCTTCCTCCCTCTGGCACCTTGTGTTCCAGAGTCTCCCATCCAAGTACTAACCAGGCCCATCGCTGCTTAGCTTCAGAGATCTTCAAGGGTCAAGGTTTCTTTATTAGTTCCAGCAAGTGGATTCGTCTGCCGAAGGGGGCCGCAGCTGTCCAACAACATGCAAATCAAGGCAAACGCATGACATGAATGACACAGAGACACACAGTTACATACAAGTCGTCCCACAGCCCGTACTAGTCGGCCTGCTTTAGTCCACATGCAGCAGAACCCCAAAGTTCTGCTTAGGGCTGAGGGTCCACCCAAACACCACTCGTGTCCAGCGTTCCGATCGCTCCAGGTACAAAACTGTCCCTGTACCGTTTCCTTTTCCCCCCCCGCGAGGAACTCCCCAAGTGGGTGTGTTGGGTCCATAGTTATAGACCTGGCCTCACGCAGGGGGCTGAGGGGAGTTACAGGGCCAGGCTGCCAAACCGAGCACGCAGGGGGCTGAGGGTATCTTTAACTGTCCACACGCTCTACAGGCTGTCCCGTAGTGATGGTCCAAGTTTGTCTGTAATCACACGTCTGTATTTTTGCACAGTGAAACTCTTAACGTCTGCGTTTGCTCTTGTAGTCGCTTGAACAGAGGGTGACGGAGCAGCTCCTCTACATTGAAATGAATGGATTATTACTCCCGCAGAAGTGTTCCAACCTTCTGTTCCTGGGCGTTCCTTCAAATGCTGAATGTCTACACCACATTATGCCATTAAACGTGTCTATCTTGCTTCTTTTTTTTTTTCAATTACATCAGTTTATCTCGCAAAAAAGACCTTGTAAGAAAAGCATTCTCACTCTGCTCTCCACAGATCTGACCTGTGACTTGACTCGTCTCCATTTCTACGGCACGTTTGTCCGCGGTATTTGACTCGCTCAAACCCCCGGGCCTCGCGGCGTCACGGTCAGCACACTTATCCACACGCTCATTCAGTTCGGGGGAATCACAAAGCCGCTCGCGCTGAAAACGTCTCACGAACGCAAAGCGCGGCGCCAAACCTAAAGTAGGACAGCGCGATTGAAATTCCTCCCTCGGTTCGCAAACACCAGTGGCATTTTACCAGCGGATTAAATCTGGACCAGACGGGAAAGATTAGATGAGCAAGAAAACGCAATGCAAATGCGATACGCCGACAGGGAGAGTGGTGCGGCGCGTTATTTCAGTCCGAACAAAAGGTTGGCTAGGGTCCCGAAATAAGATGTAGAAGAGTTCAACGTTGAAATAATGTCTGGCCTCTGACTTCTGTGGACATCTTGCTTTCGTTCAGGTCAAATACAAGTTGTTTTTTTCTTCATTTTCCGTCCAATCAATCATTCCACAATCAATCAGCCTCATTTTGTACTGCAATATTGATATTTGTGACAATCTGAAGCGAGTCAATCTGGAAAGGCTGAAGGTCGAAGGGAAATAATTCAAGCTGATCGGACTTATTTCGGTGTGTTTTTTACCTGTCGTACATATAAATGATAGTTTGACACCGACAGAGCAGGTTTTTGTGGAGAAAACGTTTAAAAATCTGGAAGAAGAAATGACAGGAAGTGACATCACACCAGGGACGCTCATTCCAGTCTAAGTTTATGCAGAATTTACACAAAAGGAACAACTTTTTTGACTCTCTAAACATTAATTCAACTAAATAAAGTCGCACTCACATATTTTCATTTGTCAAATAAAAAAAATCGTGACATTAGATGAGTTTTTTTGGAAATTTCTAACTGCATATCATCAATTACAACGGAAGTGAAATTATAAACCTAAAACATTTTCTATTCTGTGAAAGCCATTTTTATCATTTTTAGCAGAAAAATGTTTTTATCTTAACTGTGTTTTAGCTGAATGAGTCGTCTGACCTGTAGGGGGCTCTTTAAACAATCAGAGCAATGACTCATAATGAAGAAAGTAAAAAAATTGAGCCTAAAATTGTCAAAAGAAAAAGTTTAGGGAGTGTCTAAATCACATGTGTCAAACTCAAGGCCCGCGGGCCAGATGTGGCCCGCCAGACATTTTAATCCGGCCCGCCCGAACATATTAAAGCCTTACGCTTCGTGCGTCCCACGCGTGGGACTTTGGACTTGTTTCTTATATTTATTCCATTTTGTCCACTATTTTATAAAAGAGAACTCTCGAGCTGCTTGATCTACTGTAAATAAACATCCCAGAGTTAAGTCAAAATCATTCTGGGAAGCATCACCGGTCAGTTTGTACTCGTAAAAATGACCCTAAAATATAATGAAAAACCATTAGGATTACCTTTATATGGATTCCGCCTGGACATTTTTGCTTTATTACAAGTCCCTAAAACTTTTCATAGTTAATTTACCTTCCGCTTTAAAAGAGGAATTGTCAAAACCCAAGTCATAAGTCCATGTTCCTGTTCCTGTTCCTGCTGCTGCTGCATGAATATGGACTCAGCCCGAATGTTAAGATTTGTTTTCTTCTGATTCACTTTCTCTACAGTTGTATCTCCTTTGTTGGCGCTCGGTCTCAGCTGGACAAAAACACAAATGAACGCGAAAACATTTGGAGGAAGAACGATCAGAGCGCTTTGTGGAGTAGAACAATGAGGATTTATGGACGTTTCAGCTTCAGAGTTTGTGCTCAGCTATTGCTGCTTTTTATCAAATTGGAAAAACAGAAACAAACTCAATCATCTGCGATCGTTTTGCATCTGTTGACACCAGACCACCGCACAACACCGCACAAACACCGCACAAACACCGCACAAACACCGCACAAACACCGCACAAACACCGCACAAACACCACGCTTCAGTGTTGCCTGGTGAGACGAGACGTGTGAGGTGTGCGTTTAATATTCTATAGATGATCATTTCAGCGACAGTGGCTCAGTGGTTGGAGCCTTCCGGAAGGTTGTAGGTTCGATTCCTGCTGTTGTATGAAGTGGTGAGTGTGTGAACGGCTCGTGGAGGTCTGAGGGGCTGAAGGTGCAGCCTCGATACAGGATAAAGAAGTGGCTCAGCGTCGAGAGTGGGATGAACGAATAATGACCATGCAGCGCTTCAAGTGTAAGGCATTATTATTATTCTTTTTTGTTTTTATTTATAATATTATATTATTATTTTATTATTATTATTATTATCATCATTATTATTATTATCATCTTTTTTTTTTATATTGTTCTTTTATTATTATTATTATTATATTTATTATTATTATTATTACATTCTTGTTATTATTGTTATTATTAATACATTCCTGGGTTTCACGTGTCATAATGTCACAATATTCTAGGCCCATATTATTTTATCTAGCTGAGGAGCATTAGAAGTTAAACATTTGTGAATTTACCTTTTTAGATATTCAATGGCAAATTAAAATAGATCTAATAGTGAAATCTGCGTCTTCCCCGTCCGTGAGTGTGACCAATATCTACCATTTAGATGCATTCTACAACATCATTTTAATCAAAATAATTAAAATCTTTATTAAATTACCCATACATTTTATGTCAAATTACTTTATTTTTGTGTATGTTTACTTGAAAATGTTCTTTCATGTATTTTTGTGTGTGTGTCTGTAATAATAATTTACTTTGTAGTGTAATATATAAAGTGCACTAACTGTACATCATTTCTGTAACATTTTGCATCTATTAAATTGCCGGTGTTTTTGTTTTTCACAAATACTTTGAAAAACATTGAGGCTTCGTCTCACGAAATCTAAGAAGACATTAGAAGTTTGTTGTTGCTCCTGCAGCTTTGTGCCGTTCGGATCGGCTCTACACCTGAAGATGACGACAAACTTTCCTCTTCAGCATCAAACATTTTGCTCCCTGCTTCATCTTCCCAATGATAAAAATACGACTCCGAGCTGCGGAGCGACCGGCCCCTGGGAGACGAGACGAGATGCAGCGATCTGTTAGCGCTCCTCGCCGTCTCCTGCTTCGTTTCATCTGGGGCCCTTTGTTTCATCTGGGGCCCTTCGTGTGTGTCATCTGGGGCCCTTTGTTTCATCTGGGGCCCTTTGTTTCATCTAGGGCCCTTTGTTTCATCCGGGGCCCTTCGTTTCAATCTGGGATCTGGGCCCTTCGTTTCATCCGGGGCCCTTCGTTTCATCCGGGGCCCTTCGTTTCATCCGGGGCCCTTCCGTTTCATCCGGGCCCTTCGTTTCATTCCCCTTCGTTTTTCCGGGCCCTTTGTTTCATTCGGGGCCCTTCATCTGGTTTCATCCGGGGCCCTTCGTTTTTTCTCCGGGGCCCTTCGTGTCATCTGGGGCCCTTTTTCATCTGGGCCCTTTGTGTCTTCGGGCCCTTCGTGTCATCTGTTTCATCTGGGGCCCTTCGTGTCATCTGGGGCCCTTCGTTTCTTTCGCCCTTTCGTCATCTGGGCCCTTCGTGTCATCTGGGCCCTCGTTTCTTCTCTGGGCCCATTCGTGTTCTGGGGCCCTTCGGCCCTTCGTTCATCTTGTCTCAGGCCCTTCGTTCTTCTGGGGCCCTTCGTTTCTTCTGCGGGCCTTCGTTCTTCTGGGGCCCTTCGTTCATCTGGGGCCCTTCGTTTCTTCTGGGGCCCTTCGTGTCATCTGGGGCCCTTCATTTCTTCTGGGCCCTTCGTTTCTTCTGATGAACACAGCGCTGACTTGGTGATTTTCCCCAAACGCGGCCTGATCGGAACTAGTTTCATGTTGGCTTTGGAACAAGTTCTTGCAGCTTGAACCGTACGAGGCCTTTAATGCGGAACATTCCACGCAAAGCAAAACTCTCCACCAGGACTAGTTTCACAGGACACGTTAAAAGAACATTTGTTGAAATATTTAGCTCTGGCTTGACTGGTTTAGTCATGTTTAGACTCAATCCTCATTTAGATCTTTATAGGATCCTCAGGTCCTAAAACGAGGCCCTAAAACCTAAACTAGGTCTAAAGGAGACTAAACTAGGTCTAGGGACTAAAACTTCTAAAGGAGACTAAACTAGGTCTAAAGGAGGACTAAAACTTCTAAACGAGCCTAACGTCTAAACGAGGCCTAAACTGGTCTAAACGAGGCGTAAAACTAAAGGAGGTCAACTGGTGCTAACCGACTAAGGCACCCTTAAACCGGTAACCCTGCACCGCTGTAAACTGCTGTAACCCGGCACCCTCGCTGTACCCGGCACCGCTTAACCCGGGCACCGCTGCTGAACAACCCTCCTTGTCACCCACGCTTAACCCGGCACCGCTGCACCGCTGTAAACCCGCACCGGTCACCGCTGTAACCCGGGCACTGCTGTGTTAACCCTGTTTGGCACCGCTGTAACCCGGCACCGCTGTAAACCGCTGTAACCCGCGCAACCGCTGTAACCGGGCACCCCGGGTAACCGGCACCGCTGTAACCCGGGCACCGCTGTTAAACCCGCCACCGCTGGCACCGCTGTAACCCGGGCACCGCCTGTAACCCGGCCACCGCTGCACCGCGGGCACCGCTGTAACCCGCCACCCGAACCTGGCACCGCACACCGTAACCGCGGGCACCGCTGTAACCCGGCACCGCTGTAACCCGGCACCGCTGTAACCCGGGCACCGCTGCACCGCTGTAACCCGGCACCGCACCGCTGTAACCCGGCACCGCTGTACCCGGCACCTGGGCACTGCTGTAACTTGGAGGGCGTTCTTAAAAAGCCGCTCCGTTTGTTTCATTATTCAGAAAAATCGTTTGTCGGAGCTTCAAACGGCGGCGGTGGATCCAGGGAACAGGCTGCGGGTCACAAGCGATGCCGTTTCAAGCTGCAGCGAGCACATTTGCTTTGATATTTTACACTCTCAGCTTGAAAGTGTGAAAAAGAGACTCGCTTTTTGGAGAGTTAAGCAATGTAAATGTGGCTTAAACAATAGCTGCTTTCGTGAAAACCTCTTCAATTAATAGTATTTGTCTTGGATATGAACTAAAAGTATAAATAAAACTATCAGGAATAGCTTTGTTGTTGTTAATTCAGTCTCTAAAGGTGTATTGTGTAACTTTTCCTGCTCCATGGAGATTTTATTGCTTTGCCTGTAATGTTCCACAAAATGTCATCAGACTTATCCGTTTTCCGTTAATTCAATTGTGCTTTTATTGCACAAAATGTGTTGATGTTAAATGTGAGCGAGGTCGCCTTTCCACAGATCTGACCTGTAACCTGGCCCTTTGAGATGCAGTGTCGGGAAGAATACTTTTGAGTGACAGAAGGCAGAGAGTACTTTCATGTGTAGTTTCTTTATATTATAGTGTAAAATAAAAACATGATTTATGTTTGTTGGACCGTTTGTTTCGCATTTGGTCAGAACTTGGACCTCACAGTGACGTTTTCTCCAACTTCCTGTTTTTCCAGTCGTCAAGTTGGAAAAACAATTAGCAGTTTATCACCACGACGACTCGATCAAGTGATAAAATAAAGGAAAGCGCTTGAATCGGCCAAAATATAACGTCATGTCCGTGTCAAGTTCATTTATTGACA
The DNA here is from genome assembly GCA_015082035.1 of Chaenogobius annularis. Taxonomy (NCBI): domain Eukaryota; kingdom Metazoa; phylum Chordata; class Actinopteri; order Gobiiformes; family Gobiidae; genus Chaenogobius; species Chaenogobius annularis. The sequence continues at coordinate 808,228 of BJKM01000324.1, forward strand.
TTGTTCCATTTCCAGTTTGCTTTTGCTTGCGTTAGCTCCGCGTCGACGTTAGCAAACATTAGCATCGCCGTGCGCTTCTAACGGCAGAAGCTCCCAGACAGCAGGGGGCCGTAGAGAGCGAAGAGCGTTCTGATAAACGGCAGGTGGATGGTTAGAGGAAGCAGAGGCGTGTCTCGTTTGAAGCCCTCGCCGGTCACGCCCCCCTGCTGCCACGCCCCCTGCAACACGCTGCTGAAAAACAGGGGGAGGGAAGAGAGGGAACGCAAACTAAACCATAACAATTATCGCTGTTCGTAGAAGCAAAAAAATCACACATCGACACATCACATTCTGCTTTTCTCACAAATACTATGAAGTTTGAAGCCGAAGTAGTGTGTATGTACATGTGTATTGTATATGTAAGTATTCCGAACACCACCAAATGAAAGGGTAACTGTACTACAATACTAAATGAGTGCTCTGGAGGCCTTTTCGGATTGCATTTTGTAACTTCCCGACACCGAATGTAGTTGCGTTTAATCTCTCACTGCGGTCCAGGCAAAACAATGAGCGAACCCACACGGGGGCGCTATCTGGATTACCGCGTCACGATGCGTTCAGAGAGAAAGTAAGACGAGAGCCGCATGAGAGAAGACGCATGTCGTTATCGGTTTATTTAAAAAAAAAAAAAAAAAAGACGGTATATACACAACTGTAATTTGTAAGATGAAGACTCAAACATGAACATTGGTAAATGCAAATGACATGAAACATTTCCAATGAAGAAATCTATGAATTCAAGTTATACCAATTTGACACAAACACTCGAGTCCACGGCTGAATTATTAGAGCCTGGTTGATGAAATATGACATTCAGCTAGAGGACCTGTTATTAGCGCCAGAAATGTACCATAACAAACCAAAGGCTTTTAATAGGCCTCATTTTACACACTTTTGCATTTTAGTTTTCTTGTTAATTGGACAAAAGGGTACTTGAAAAACATGTAGTTTCCTGTTTGGCAATCAAAAATAAAACTGATTTCGACCTTACATCGACCTGAACGACAAACTCTCCTGAGAAAACCCTCGCTCTTTTTTTTTTTATATTTAGCAACGTTTAAATGTTTAATTGTATGTGATTATACTGTCTTATATTCATTTTTTATTTTCTTTTTAACGGAGAAAAACTAGCGCTTTTGCTTTCCGTTCTCTGACGGCTGTATTTTCGCAACGGAGCTGCAGGGGAGCTCTATCGCCAAAGGCTGCTTAGTTCTGCTTTAAGAAACACACTTGAATAAAAATCTTTGACTAATCCTGTTCGTATTCAAAGGCGCATCATGTAATTTTTTTCGTACAGCCGCCTGCTTTCCTCCAATGAGATCGCCTTTGCAAAATGTTCCACATATAGCAATTAAACTATTTATGTCCACAGTTGACCAGTTGGCGACCTGCTCAAGGTAAGAATGTGTGGGTTTTTTTTCAAGAAGGGTTTGTCAACAAATAAAAACCAAAACTTCTTGCGATTTGAGATGAGAAGCTGATCGATGTACACACTGCGGAACATTTCAGGCAAAGCAACAAACATCGCGAGCATGTTTCTCCGGGAAAGCAAAGTGACATAATGCGCCTCTTAAGTAAATGTAATACACCAAATCCCTTCATGTGGCGCGCTCCTACCAGCACGTCTCTGCTGAGGATCGCCTGCCCTGCAACATTTAATGTCAGATGCCCCGTCCCCCGCCTCCATTAACCCGACGCGTGCGTAATGGAAATAGGGTGACGGAGAACTGAACTGGCAGCAAATTCGCGGCGGAGCACGCGTCACCGTCGCGTCGTTAGCGCTGTAACTCGGGCCGCGCGGGAATGAAATATACAGGAGGGGAAACCGTCGGACTGGATCATGAAGAGGGAATGCGCTGCAAGGGGAAAACGACGGGCGGGGGGGGGGGGGGCTGAGGTAGGGGACGTGTGGTGCTGTTGAAGCCTGGAACTCGTTCAACGTCAAATCGTTTTGTGTAAATGATCACCTGCCCGCGACGGTTCCAAGAAGTGACGTGTTCAGAGCTGCGCGCTGGTGATATGGTTGTTTAACGGGCGGCAAAGAAAAAACAGGCATTTGACACGGTTTGCTGACAGCGGCCGCGCAGACAAAATACTGCAGACGCCAAGTTTCAACAGCGTTCACTTAATATTTTACATTTTACCAGCCTAAATTAATGTTTGAGATATTGGATTTGTGTGCAAAACTAAAATCTTCCGTCAAACTTTTGGATGCAATTCGTCCAGCATTATATTTCAATTACAAGATCGTTAGCATTTAAGGTTAAGGTATATTTTATTGTGCCTGTGAGGAGATGATTGCCCTCTGCATTGACCCATCCTTCAGTGCCGCTGGTGCGTCTCCGCACGAGAGCGATCGGACCGTCTCCAACTCGTCTCGTCAAGGCTGCTGTGTCGCTGGAGATTTTACCCGGTGTGTTTTGTGTTGACGGGGGGGGGGGGGGGTGAAACCAGGGGCACCCGGAGGAAACCCACCCGGAACAGCGGAGGAACGTGTAAACCCCACACAGAAATGCTGGACCAGTCTGGACCGGGGAGTTGGACGTGCAACCTGTGGTCACCGTTAATAATGCGAAGTTCGACGTTGAATGCTTGCGTTAATAGAGCTAGCTTAAACGTTACGCGCGGTCATGTTTTCTACTGGAGGCTCTGTTGTTAATCACGTGGGTTGAGTGGTTTGAAGTCTTACCTTAAATTCCAAATTAATTAAAAGTACTGACTGTGAGCCTGAATATACTGTATGCCTATTGTGATACTTTTAAACAACTTATTATTATTAAAGTCATTAGAATTTGTCGAGTTCTACACTTCTGAACCCACGGACTGCTGCATTCAAGGCCGAATCTGAGGAGCTGAAAATGTGACGTATTCTGACACTGAGGACATTGTGAACATGAAATTGTAAAGTGTTTTGTTATTCTACTTATCAAAACATCATTTTTTAATTTCAACACCGGCTTTTAAGGGATTATCCATGAATCAGGAATGAGTATCGTATCAAGTTCCAGAGTATCGTATCGACCTGATCGGATCCCGTATCGTGCCTGATGGACTATCATCTGGACCCTGTATCGGGCATCCCATCGTATCGTGGACGATCGGATTCAGATCGTATCGGCGATGGATCCGCATCGTATCGTGACCCGATCGGCCTGATCGGTGACCTGTTCGGGATCCATCTCGCTTATCGGATCCGATGTATCGTGGACCCTCCGGGATCGTCGTATCGGACCCTGATCGGGATCAGTATCGTATCCTGGACCCCTGTATCGGGATCCGCTATCGTATCGTGGACCGTGTATCGGATATATCGATCGTGCCCTATCGGATCCGTATCGTATCGTGACCCTGTATCGGGATCCAGTATAGTATCGTGGACCCGTAATCGGGATTCGTATTGTGGACCGTATCCGTATTATATGGTGGACCCTGTATCGGATCCGTATCGCGATCGTGGACCCTGCCATGCTGGATTCGTATTGATGGACCCTGCCACCGGGATTCGTACTCGCTGACCTGTATCGGATCCGTATGTATCGTGGCCCCGTATCCTGTATCGGGATCCGTATCGTATCCTGGACCCTGTATCGGGATCCGTATCGTATCCTGTATGTATCGACCCTACCCTGTATCGGGATCCGTATCGTATCCTGGACCCTGTATCGGGATCCGTATCGTATCCTGGACCCTATATCGGGATCCGTATCGTATCCTGGACCCTGTATCGGGATCCGTATCGTATCGTGGACCCTGTATCGGGATCCGTATCGTATCGTGACGTACTAGGTCGTTTTACTGCTTGACATAAATATGAGATTTCTGGGGGGAAATCGCATACATTCCTGTGTTCTGCTGCATTTGAATGTTTTAATAATAATAATGGGCCTTCAAGCTGGTGGACTTAACGAGGAGGAGGAAACCAGATTGGCGTACGACCAACACATGCATCAAACCGTCTGCTAAAGCCCTCTAGCGCCGCCTTGTATATTTTATGGGGATGCGTCGATCGTGTCATAGTTTATTTCATGTTTAATGGAGAGCGACAGTCGTCTGCACAGTCAGCGCCGCCGCCCGAAGCCTCTCATTATGCCACACACATTTTGACGGCTATTGGCTGAAAGTGTGATGAATAAATGACTCTGCAGGGCGCATAATCCATTACGCCATATTTACGCATAAACCAGCATCTCTTCTGCCTTGCCCACCACTCACAACCAGACAACGGCAAGGAACGTGAACTCACGACGCGGAGAAGCTAGGAGAAGGTAGAACGATCAGAGCAGAAGAAGAACACATGCTCCAACATCGTGAGGTCCACCACACGTGCGCAAAAGCAGAGCACATTATGAGATCTTACCTGGCTTCTCCAGAGGACTGATGTTTGTTCCGTCTCCAAAAGTTTAAGTTAGTCCAAAACGCAGATCTGGAAGTGGCTCAAGTCCAGGTCCAGTCGGGTCTGCTGAATGTCCAGACAAAAGGCTCATCGACTTAGTGCGCTGTCATTTCAACACCCTTTCACGATAAGGCCCTTTGTGCTGCTCGTCAACGCGGATGGCTTTATTTTGTAAGAACTGCAGGAAGTAGTCCCAACTCAAACAGAAGTGTGCAATCAGATGAGTTTATTTCAGTGTTTTTTTGGGTTGTTTTTTTTTAGAACAAAATAAAAGTTCTCTCACCTCGGACGCTTCGCTCGCTGGTTCTGCAGAAATACGCGGTGCTTTTCAGGAGTGGCGCGAGCTGGAGTCTGAAGGACACGCTGAACTTCATGTAGACAGGCCCAAGTAATTACAGTGTGCGTTTGTGTTGTGTCCGTGTGATGGAACTGCTGCTTTTTTCGAAGTGTTATCCATCTACGGACCATCCACCGGGTCCAAACACCTCACGCGCAAAGTCCAGCATCGGTTAATATTAAAGGACTTGGAGCATGTTCTGAAGTCTCGTGAACTGCGCTCACTTGAACCGCACATGTCCCGCGTCGTTCCGAATGAAAGCGTGACGTTTGATTCCTTCTGTAGATTTCTCTAATTCACTGCGGATCTTTTGAAGAGGAGAAGCGTGTCACTGCGTCGGAGATAATTGCCTCGTACATAAAAGCGCGCCTCAAATGGAGCTGGAGAGGAAGAAGAACGCGCGCGCGAGAGAGAGAACAGAGGACGTTTTCATGTTCAAACGCCTCGGCCATGAGAACACACATCATGTCAGTGTCAGTGCAATAGAAAGAATATTTCATGAAACTGAAATCGCATGCAAACATTGCGTCAGGTGATGTGAGCAGGTCGACGCGTCGGGCGTCCTCACGGAAACGTAATCGTATTTAAATGTTTGCAAATGATTCCATGCTTCTGTTTGTATAACTAGTTATTTTATTAAACGAAAAAAAACATACATGGGACTAGAAATGAAATAAACAAAAAATATAGTAAAATAAATAATAATGATAATAATAATAATAATAATAATAAATAATAATAATAATAATAATAATAATAATGCATTCAAATATTAATATTAATTTTTGAGACGTTTTACTGTAACTGTGGTTATGGTCTTTCTCTGCCATACATAGGACTAGAAATAAATTAAATAAATTAAATAAATTAAATAAATTAAATAAATTAAATAAATTAAATAAAAAACACAGTAAAAATAAATAATAATAATTTTAAAATGTAATACAATTTTAATATTCATTTTGAGACATTTTGCTGTAACTGTGGCTGTGAGTTACTCTTCTGGTCTCTGACAGGTGTGCACGTTCTCCCTGTGTTTGTTTGTTTGTTAGCGCATCTTAAAGGAGACATATTATGCATTTTTTCATTTACTTATTATTGAACATTTATATAAGTAGATCCCCATTTTTCATTTTGTTCAATGTAAACGGCAATATCGATCTAAAACGGCTTAGTAACAGAAGCAGCTTCATTGACTTCCTGTTCAAAACGGCAGAACTCATAAGCCCCCGCTCTCTATAGAGACATCACTGTAAAAAAGCAACAGATTGTCTTTTACGTTTTGTTTTATTTTCGTCCCATTTTAGAATCCGACACGTCTCTCGAGTCTTCATTTTACAAATATTCACGGTAAGTGCAGGGGATGTGGGCGGGCTGGGGGTAGGTGAAAACAGGACTTTTCTGAGCACTGGAGCCTCAATTGCAGGACAAAACGGGATTATTCGAACATCAGGAATCAATCAGAACACGACGTAATAAACTAATGATGAAAGAAAACGGCAATATTTACAGCATTTATATTGTTCATTGGAAGAGAGTCTAAAGTCTTTATTTCGCTGAACAGTTTTTTACCCAGTTGTTGCGTTAGAGGCTGGTAGAGCAAACTGACCGTGAACTGCAAGGTGCCGGACGGAGATTAAGTCGCAGTCGGACGTCAGATTTTTCTCCACAAAACTGAAATACTGCTTTAAGGAAAAATCAACAGTGTGAACATTAAACTTTGTCTTTTAAAAAACATGTAAAAACACTTTGTAAGATTGTACATTTTAATATTCGTAATCATTATTGCCAGAAAACGCATCTAAGATGTTTCTACACTGCATGGTTATTTCGCACATTGAATATTGCATTACAATGGGTCAGTGAAAAACCACGCCTCCTTGAAACTAATTGAATCGTTACACAAAAGAGCCTTAAAAATATTAGATCAAAAATTCTTACTCATATCATCATTACCTGATACTGAACAAAATATATCTAAGTTTTGACAATAAAAAAAAGTTTGCTCAATTTACAATAGTTTAAATTGTCTTTCTCTGTCATACATAGGACTAGAAATTAAATAAATTAAATAAATTAAATAAATTAAATAAATTAAATAAATTAAATAAATTAAATAAATTAAATAAATTAAATAAATTAAATAAAAATACAGTAAAATAATAATATGTATTACAATTTTAATATGAATTTTGAGACGTTTTGCTGTAACTGTGGCAGTGGCTCTGAGTTACTCTTCTGGTCTCTGACAGGTGTGCACGTTCTCCCTGTGTGTGTTTGTTTGTTTGTTAGCGCATCTTAAAGGAGACATATTATGCATGTTTTCAGGTACTTATTATTGTACATTTAGATAAGTAGATCCCCATTTTACATTTTTGTTCAATGTAAACTGCAATATCGATCTAAAACGGTTTAGTAAGAGAAGCAGCTTCATTGACTTCCTGTTCAAAACGACAGAACTCGTAAGCCCCGCCCTTTATCGAGACATTTCACTGTAAAAACTCTCTCTTAAAACCTTTATTTTATTTTATTTAGCTGTTTGGTGTCGATGTTTAATTGTGCTGTCCCAAAACCTTAAGTCACCTTGATGAAACAACATACGGAAATACGGTCAGAATTCACTTCACCAAAGCTCCACCTAAAGCTCTGTGCGCACGGTGAGTATTTTAAATCAGCTCAAAAGACGGGCGCGCTGCCTTTGTTTTACACTAATTACAGTTTTCCATTGTCCTTTTCGGAGGCACCGGACCACGGCAGGGGGCAGCGATGCGTGTGAATGAGGGTTTTTTGTGTCACACGATATTCACTTCGCGCCAACTCTCTGATTAACGACGACACATAACAAGACCCTTGCCAAATCGGATTGTGTTGTTTAGGATACATTCAAAACCAGCTCATTATACAGACTTCAGATCAGCATTTCGAGGTTCCGGATGTCACATCAGCTGTTTTCTGTCTGCCAGCGCCACGATCCAAGGCAAGTGCGAGCGCCGTGACGACCCGTCGAGCCGAACGTTTACCCCTCGCAACAACTATTGATCTGACGAAGCGAACCGATGGACGGGGTCAGCCCTAAGTTCCCCGGTACCTATGTTCCCCGAGACCTGGTTAGGGTTGGGTTAGGGTAGGGTTACATGCTGCTATATTCTATGCTGTAAAACCATACATTTATGCACAACTAATGGGATGTGCAACCTGAACTAGTAGCCCATGCTATAATTTGAAGAGGTACCTATGTTCCCCCGTTCATAGAAAAGGGGGAACATAGGTACGGGGAACATAGGTACCAGGGAACATAGGTACGGGAACATAGGTACCAGGGAACATAGGTACCCAGGAACATAGGTCAGGAACATAGGTACGGGAACATAGGTACCAGGGAAACATAGGTACGGGGAACATAGGTACCCAGGGAACATAGTACCGGAACATAGGTACCGAGGAACATAGGTAATGGGGAACATAGGTAACCGGAACATAGGTACCGGAGAACATAGTACGGGGAACATAGTACCAGGGAACATAGGTACGGGGAACATAGGACCAGGCAGCATAGTACCGGGGAACATAGGTTCCCGGGGAACATAGGTCCCGGGAACATAGGTACCAGGGAAAATAGGTACCAGGGAACATAGGTACAGGGAACATAGGTCCCGGGAACATAGGTACGGGAACATAGGTCCGGGAAACATATGGTACCAGGGAACATAGGTACCAGGGAACATAGGTCCCGGGGAACATAGGTACCAGGGACATAGGTACGGGACATAGTACCGGGAACATAGTACCAGGACATAGGCCCCGGGAACATAGGTACGGGAACATAGGTACAGGGAACATAGTACCAAGAACATAGTACGGGGAACATAGTACGGGAACATAGTACGGGAACATAGGTACGCACCCGAACAGAACAGAACTGCTCCAAACTCGACGATTCTCCTCGCAGCAGTCGTGGATGAAGCGTTCGCGGTGCGGCTGACCTCGCGTAGCTGTCGGAGCGGTTGACCCCCGTCTCCCGCCGCTCTCCGACACGACGTCCCTGTGTTTGCAAACTCTCTCCCTCTCTCTTTCTCTCCCTTTTCGCAGATGTAATGAATTCACTTTCGGCCCGTTTCGCGCGCGGCTGTCAGCTTCGCTCGGCGTTTCGCGCTCGTTCTGTCAAACACGCTCCGCTCGCGCTCACACGGGGGGAACGAAATCCGGTGGGTCACATTTAAGGTCATCCTCCTGCATTTACGCCTCGTCCAGACTTTTAAATGTCCTGTTGTCCCCCTTAACTGCTGCTTTTGGACTCACTCAGAATCATTAACATTTAAAGTGCACTACGCTCGTCTAAGCTGGCGTTACTGTTTCCCTGGAATGTTCCGCAGTATTATGGCGCGGAACAAGCAGGGGCGCCGCCGGTTACAAGTTACAAGAGCAGATCTGTGGAGAGGCGACGCGAAACGGTCACAGTAAGAATGCGTTTGCGCAGAATAGAAAAACAAATTGGATATAAACGTCTTCTTCCATTTTTGTTCCTTCTACGAACAATATTTATATGTTTAGGCAATTATTTATTCGCGATATCAAGGTTATGGTGTCCAGCAGCTGATTTATAACATCCGAATGACATAATATATATAATTTCATAAGAAAACAATATTGAAACGTGTGTTAAAAAGCTCGAAAAGCAAACAATGAGAGCTTGAAAAACAGTTTGCTGAAGGTGCAGTGGATTCAAAAGCCAACGTTTACAGGATTATTCAAAACATGCAAATGGATATAAAATCATAATTTAATCAGAAAACAACTTTAAAACTGTTTTAAAAGCTCGAAAAGGCAATTTAACAAACAATGAGAGCTTGAAAAACAGTTGCTGAAGGTGCAGTGGATTCAAAAGCCAACGTTCACAAACGTGCGAAGGAAATACAATCATAATTTAATCAGAAAACAACATTTAAACATGATTATAAAGCTCAAAAGGTCAATTTAGCAAAAGATGACCTTGAAAAAAAGATTAAAAGCTGACAGTTGCCGGATTGTGTAAAACAAAATGCTCCAAGTGGGATTTTAATGAGAAAACAACATAATAATTAGCTCAAAACCAAACTGAACAAAAGACATGACCTTGTAAAATAGTGTTTGTCGCGTTCTTGCAGCTGCTCTCTTTCGGGCGTTCAGATCAGTGACAGCCGAAAGTTAGATCAAATTCTTTTTTCTTTTTTTTTTCATTTGTTTGCGCCCCGCTGTTATTCTCAGAAGGCGTGCGTTACCCACAATGTCGCGCGGTAATTGGAGGATGATGGATGGAGCTCGTTTGGTCGCTTTTGGATCATTTTTTTTTCTGTCAATATTCGAACACGTTGAGGAGCAAAATGAGTGCGAATAATGGTTTTTTTCTTGTTGTAATTTGAACGCTTGACAGGTTTATCTGATTATTTGTTTGTGGTAAATGTTTGTATGCATTTATATCGGCCATTTTGTGAATCAAATGTTTGTTAACGCTGTTTAATAAATAAATACACTGATTTCTGCCTTAGTAAAGCACGAACAAAGACTTAATTCATAATGAACAGCTAAAACAAGATACAAAAAAATTAAATCTCACTTCATTATTAGTGTACTTTTGAGAGAATAATTGTTTGTCCTCTAGAATTTAAAATTTTTGTTCTCTGTTTTGTTTTTCGAATTTGTTTCTGTGTCATTTGTGCTGTTTTGGAAAAAAAAAAAAAAAATTTTTTTTTCTGTCTTTATCTGCTGTAATGTGTGAATGTATGTATGAATGAGTGAATGAATGTATGAATGGTCAGAATCAGAAAAAAGGTCAGTGAATAAAAGCAAGATTCTCAAACTAGGAGCGTTCTTCGGTGAAAAGGTGCAACAGGAAACAACTAATATAATAGCAAAATATTTTAAAAAAATAAGGCATGAACAAAAAATTTTTGGGGTTTATACATGTTTGTGGAGATTTACATAAAAACATTTTTGACCTATTTTGGGTTTAAAAAAAAAAAAGATAAAAAATTGTTTATTAAGAATGATTCAGTTTTGTATTTTTGTTTTAGTTTTTTCTTATTTTTTTCTGTCCTTGTATCTGCAGAATGAATGGTCAGAATACATTAAATACATTAAATAAATGTACGAATGCTGTATGAATGTTCAGAATCAAAATCAGGAAAAAGGTTTATTGCCATTGTCTGTGAAGAAAAAACAAGATTCTAGGAACTTTCTTCGGTGAAAAGGTGCAACAGGAAACAACAAATATAATAGCAAAATGTATAAAAAATGAAATTAAATAAGGCATGAATAAAAAAAAATGGGCTAACTAAATAAGACAAAAAATAAGCTGGTATGAATGTGATTATTAGATTGACATGAAAACATTTTTGGGTTTTGTACGGGGGAAGAAAGGACAAATTAAGAATGTATTATTTATTAAGAATGATTCAATTTAATATTTTAGTTTTAGTTTTTCTTTTCATATTTTTTCTGTCTCTGTATCCACTATGTGTGAGTGTGTTTGAATGGTCAGAATGTGATTTTTGTAAGAAACAAAAAAAAACAATACATAAATAAAATAATGACATATAGTTAATTAAGAATGATTTTAATTACGTAACTCGGGGCGATTCAACGTAATTTTCCTGAGGGCCAGATTTCTCGAGGGCCCGTGGCCTCTGGGCTGGACAGGCTACAAACCAGGTCGGAACCAAGACTAACCCAGTATCAAACCAGGTCTAAACCAGGTCCAAACCAGGCCTTAAGCAGAATTAAATAAGGACTAATCCAGAAAAACCAGCAAACCAGGTTTAAACTTGTGCGAACCCAGAATTAAACCAGAAAACAAGAAAAAAAAATCTATAATAATAATATTTGGAAGATGTGACGCGGGCCGGATCAGATCGTTTGGCGGGCCTGATCTGGCCCCCGGGCCTTAAGTTGAATAGCCCTGATTTAACTTATGCTCTAATCGGAACTCTTATTGCTTAAACCTGAATCAAGCTTAAGAAACCATTTACTCATTATGTCTTTGTTCATGCTTCGTTAAGGCTAATTAAGGTGTGTAGTTATTATCAAGTTGTACCAAATGTTTTTAAAAATTTACGCAAAGAGAACACATTTTTCCGACAGTTCTTTTTTATTTATTTTTGAACAAAATGAAGGTATTGTCAGTTGTTTTATTCGTCAATAATAACCATCGCCATTTTGAATCGTAACTATGTTTATAAGTCGTAGCCTTAGTTTGAATAGAGTTTATTTATAAAGTTTCGTAACATTTTTATCTATTTTTTTACAGCTATCGTGTCGAAAAGAGATGTCGATTTAAGTCACAATATAATATAATAATGTCAATATAATCGTAAAAACTTAAAAAGAATCATCGAGACTGTTTTAGAAGCAAAATACAGTGGTTTCAATTCAATCTATAGTTTAAAAAAATACATCTAAATTTACTGTACTTTTTTAAATCTGTCTATTTTTGTCACATTTACAATTTATTTTGACAAATCCGGCCACATAACGTCATCGCGGCATCGCTAATTTCCGCTGATTTATTAGCACTTCATTCATTAACCAAAACGCGTATCGGTTAAACTCGTGCTGAGAGCGAGACACGCAGCCCCCCCGTAAACCAAGTGCGGGACTAAACGGGCCTAAATAAAAAGGGTTTGAAGTGGAAATCAATCACCGCTAACGCTATCTTATGCTAACTAACGTGCTAACGCTGGTCCGATCGCTGCGGAACAAAAACTAAAGTGTTCTCTGTTCGGAATATGTCTGCTGCAAGTCTCTGCGTGCGGAGGAGGCGGCGACGGCGGCGGCGTGACCCCTATCGACGCCCGGGCCAAACGTGACAGCGTGGAAAATGGGGTCTGTCGAACTCGTTTTGACACGGACAAACCTGGAGTCGAGCGCGAATCAATACGAGGCGGCGAAACCAGCGATTTAAGTGGAATAAAGAGCCGCAGCTGAAGGACTGAACCATGATTTATAACCGCGTGGAAAGCGGGACCAAACCAGGAATTCGAGGCCTGAACCGGGACTAAACCGGGATTGAATCAAGTCCCGATTGAATAAGATCTTAAAGCAGAGTTCAGAAGCAGACGGACAAATCAGGGAAACGCACCGTCAGAAGAAGGAAAAGCCCTCCGAAATGTCTTCTGCTACTTTGGACGGACGCGTGCCACAAACTGGGGTCGGAACGGCCCAGAACTTGAACGCGGCCCGTGGTCCGGTTCCCCCTGCGTTTGTGTGAGTAGCTACGTAACTTTAGATGTTCATGAGACACTTTTTGCATTGGGTTCGGCCTGAAATATCTAAAAGCAACAACAACAACAAAGAGTTGAACTTGACGATTTCTTAGTGACTGAACCTGTTTAAACCCTTTACGATTGAGACGTTTTCTACATTTATTTCCACTTTGTCCACCGTCTGATAAACAAATAACTTCTTAAATGTGTCGTGGGCGTGTCTGTAACGGTGATAGAGAAATAAACGCCAAAAAAAAAGGAACAAAGTTGTTTTAAAGTGCCGTACGACAGGTTTATACGAGTTTCTAATTTTGACTTTATGTGGTGTATTTAAACCTGTTGTACATATAAATGATAGTTTGACACCGATCGAGCAGGTGTTTGTGGAGAAAACGTTGAAAAATCTGTAGGGAAATGACAGGAAGTGACATCACACCAGGGACACTCATTCCAGTCAACGTTTATGCAGAATTTACACACATTTTTTGACGCTCTAAACATTGATTCAACAAAATAAAGTCGCTCTCATATATTTCCGTTCGTCAAATAAACAAAATTGGGACATTAGATGAGTTTTGGGGTAATTTCCTACTGTGATGTCATCAATTGCAAACAGGAAGTGACATTATAAACCTAAAAAATGTGCTATTCTGTCATTTTTTTTTGCAAAATTCCAAATATATATATCTTAATTGCGTTTTAGTTCAGTGAGTGGTCCGACCTGAGAGACAGCAGCCTCCAGCACCCAGTCGGACCCCAGAACAAGGAAGAGTACAGCTTTATAAGGGGGGCCACGTAAGAAGCAAAACCAGTTAAACCAGCTCAGGAAAAGTACAGAATACCGGAGCGTCCTTGGAATCCAGACTGTTACGCAGATCTCACAGGGATGTCGCCAAACTAAATCATGATAATCCCCTAAAACCTTGGCAGAGAGACCTAATCCTGACCCACCCGGGTGCAGGACGGGGTCTCCAGGTTAAACAGTGACACGTTGAGAGGCATCAACACCTTAAGAAACCTCACCGTTCGACCATAGCGGGACATTTTTCCACTTCAAAGGCAAAATGGCCAAAAAATAAAGCGATAACCCACTTATTTTTCCGGTCAAATCAACCATTCTGGGAAAAATCAGGGTCATTTTTTTTTCTTCAAACTCACAAAAAAGAAAACAAAAAAAAACTAAAATATATGAATAGATATTTATTGATTATTTTCATTGTTTTTCTTTATCAGTTTTTAAAAGAAATATTATTATTATTATTATTATTATTATTATTATTATTTTTATTATGTATTATTATTATCATTATTATTATTACTATTTGTATTTTTATTATTATTATTTATTTATTTATTATTATTATTATTATTATTATTATTATTACTATTTGTATTTGGATTATTATTATTATTATTATTATTATTATTATTATTACTCCAAAGGTTCAGGAACAGCTTTTTCTTTTCTTTTTTTCATGAATCGGCTTTAAAAATGTCCCACGTCCGACCGTAAAGTTCGCGGCGGTTGAAGAAGTACTCACACACGACACAAGAGCAAATAAAACACAAGTCATTTAAAATACAAAAAAAGGACTGAAGAACGACGCAAAAATATGAAAAAAAAGAAAAAAAAAAAAGTTGGTCAAAAACGCATTAAGTAAAGTAGAAGTGAAAAGTATCAACTGTAAAATTAGGAGAAAAGCGCGTTCAGGATCTTTTAAAAAAATGTCCTGAAGGCGTGGCCAAAACGCACGTTAATCAGAGATCATGTTCTGTTGTGTTAAACATGTGAAGCGCGTGTTCTTTGTCATTCTTATGTAACTGTTTTTGAAGACGGAGCGTGTTCTGTAAATAGGTCACGCACATGCTGAGTTGAGTCTCGGGAGCCGGGGCGCAGAGCAGAGCCACGAGTCCCCCCCAAAAAATAAACACGCACACACACGCACACACAAAAACAAAAAAAACGGTGTCAAATGGAACAGCTGCAAGGTTTAACGCTGGCACCAATTCACTTTCCCGCGCGAATGTTCCAGTTGTTGCTTTGTTTCCCGCTTTGAAACATGCTGTACTCGTGTTTTGTCATGTTTTGGTGATTCATCCTGCGTTCAGTCCGTGTCTAGACTCGGATCCGACCCGGTTTTCAGTCCTGGTTCAGGCCCTGGTTCAGTCCAACTCTTGAAAAGTTTACTTCGTTACGTCAAGCTCGGATCCAGACTTAATTAAACATGCTATTTTTTTTCTGACGGAGGGTCCGCCACCTGCTTGTCTCCAGCGGAGATCTGTCTGGAATGTTCCGCCGTACGGCATTAAAAGATGAAAACGCCGTGAACTCCGGACAGTTTTTTTAGATTCGCTGTAATGGATTGCCGCCGATTCTTGCGTCGCGTTCGAGAAGGCGTTTCGGTTGTTTCTCTTTTTGCGGAGCTTCAGACGTAATCAAAATGTTCAGATTCAAACGGACTAAAGCGGGATTACGCGTCCAACGAGCTGCCCGTACGGTGGCCCACGCGGCTCAAACGCAAACGTGCGGAGGCAAACGGGCTGCGTGACACGAAAGGCGGAACACAAACGTGTCTTCGGACGTCTCGGTTTCGAGGTTCACGTATGAGAAAGTGCAGAAACATCTCCTCGTGCTCTTACGGTATTATATCGCTTATTTTATTTCTATTTTTAATCCGCTCTTTTTGCAAACGATATGCTCAATATTGAAATGTTGCGTAGCCTCAAAACGGCATCATCACATCGTCTCATCGCGGGGTAATGACGAGAAGGTTCCGGCCTGGACTGACGCGGAGGACGAAGACAGTATTGACCCTGAAGGCCCCTGATGGAGGAGGGGCCCTTTTTAAAGACGGATGCAGGTCACATGTCGCTGTAATCCCGCATTCGTCCAGTAGGGATGCATTTCTGAAACAGACGGACCCGATGAAGCGTTTTGCTACGATGGATTCTCGTCACAAGAAACCGGACTTCCTTTTACTGCGAGGTTTCGGAAGCTGAGTCGCTGCTTCTCAGAGGGGTTTTCAATTATTTAAAATATTTGTTCATTTTGGCAAACGAATACAAAAAAAACCCCCAAAAAAACGGCGCATCATTTTCTTGACAAACGGTGCGGAGAACATGTTCTAATTCTTCAATCCCGTGGAACAACTGCGAACGATTGTAACTGACACGATGACGGATGATTCAGTGCTTGTCACATCGTGTCTGTGTCTCTGTGCAGCTGCATGGTGCATCGTTCTCCCGGCTGTGTGTGTGTGTGTGTGTGTGTGTGGTGTGGGTGGTAGTGGTGCTGTGTGGTGTGTGTGGGGGTGTGTGTGTGTGTGTGTGTGTGTGTGTGTTGTTGTGTGTGGTGTGTGTGGTGGCGTGTGTGTCGTTGTGTGGGTGGTGTGTTGTGTGTGTGGTGTGTGTGTGTGTGTGTGTGTGTGGCTCTGAATAGCAGAGTGCCTCTCTGAGCGGCGATGGTGGCTCCCAGAGCATGATGAAGATAAGTGCTGAGTCAGGGGAATAGTCTGCTCCGCTCTCCAACGAAACAATTAGACACCAAACAGGTCCATGTGAATGTGGAAGCTGATGATACGAACGCCAACGGCAATGTTGATGGTCACCAGACCGTCCTGGTCTAGGTCCTGGTTTAGTCCTGTCTAGTCCTGGTTTATGCTGGTTTAGTGTTGGTTGGTGTGGTTTCATCCTGGTTTAGTTGTCGTGGTTATTAGTCCTGTTCTAGTACTTGTTTAGTCCTGTTAGGGTTGGGTTTAGTGCTGGTTTCATCCTGGTTTAGTCCGTGGTTTAGTCCTATTCCAGTCCTGGTTTAGTCCTGGTCTAGTCCTGGTTTTATGCTGGTTTAGTGGTTGGTTTGGTGCTGGTTATCCTGGTTTAGTCCTATTTCCAGTCCTGGTTTTAGTCCTGTCTAGTCCTGGTTTATGCTGGTTTAGTGTTGGTTTGTGTGGTGCTGGTTAGTGCTGGGTTGCATCTTGTTATAGTTTTTTAGCACTGGTTTCATCTGTTTTAGTCTGGTTTTAGTTGGCTTGTATCATGGTCTAGACTGGTTTGTCTGATAAGTCTCTTAGACAGGTCTAGGGTGTTAAAGGAACTGGTTTAAAAACTTGATTTTTGAAATGTTTAGCCTTGGTTACACCTACTAAGCCAGTTTAGTTCTGGTTTGTTTAGTTTTGTCCTGATTTCTTCCTGGTATTTAGTCCTTTTTTTCGTGCGGTTCCAGTCGTGATTTCTCCTGGTTTCGTCCTTGTTTAGTTCTGGTTTCGTCCCTGGTTTTGTCCTGGTTCTATCCTGGTTTTCATCCTGGTTTCGTCCTTGTTTAGTTCTGGGTTTCGTCCTGGTTTCGTCCTGGTTTTTGTCTTGGTTTCACTCCTGGGTTTCGTCTTGGTTTCGTCCTGGTTTCATCCTGGTTTCGTCCTTGTTCCGGTTGTTTAGTCCCGTTTCGTCCTGGTTTCTATCCTGGTCTGTCCTTGTTCTCGCTCATCTGTTTAGTTCTGGTTTCGTCCTTGGTCGTCTGGTTTCAATCCTGGTCTCGTCCTTGTTCTCGCCTTGTTTAGTTTCTGTTTCGTCTGGTTTCGTTCCCGTGTTTACATCCTGGTTCGTCTTGTTCGCTTGTTTTAGTTCTGGTTTGTTCTGGTTTCGTCCTGGTTTCATCCTGGTTTCGTCTTGTTCGGCCTTGTTTAGGTCCGGTTTCGTCCTGGTTTCATCCTGGTCTCGTCCTTGTTCTGCTGTTTAGTCTGGTTTTGTCCTTGGTTTCAGTTCCGGTTTCAGTCCTGGTTCGTCCTTGTTCTCGCCTGGTTAGTTTGGTTCGTCCTGGTTTCGTCCTGGTTTCATCCTGGTTCTGTCCTTGTTCTCGCCTTGTTTAGTTTGGTTTCGTCCTTGTTCGTTTCGTCTGGTTTCATCCTGGTTTCGTCCTTGTTCCTGCCTTGTTTAGTTCTGGTTTATCTTGGTTTCATCTGGTTTTCGTCCGGTTTCCGTCCTGTTTCATCTGGGTCTTGTCCTTGTCCGCCTTGTAAATAAGTTCTGGTTTTCGTCCTGGTTTCGTCGGTTTATTCCTGGTTTCGTCCTTTGTTCCGGCTGTTAGTTCTGATTTCGTTCTTGTTTTGTGTCCTGGTTTCGTCCTGGTTCTATCTCGGATTTCAATCTACGTTTCGCCTTGTTTAGTTCTTGGTTTATCTTGATTTTCATCTGGTTTCGTCCTGGTTTGCGTCTTGTTTATGTTCTGGTTTATTCTGGTTTCGTCCTGGTTTCGCGGTCGTTTGCTCGGTTCGTCCTTGTTTTAGTTCTGGTTGTCCTTTTTAGTTCTGGTTTCGTCCTGGTTTCGTCCTGGTTTCATCCGGTTTCATCCTGTGTTCAGTCCTTGTTCCGGGTCTTGTTTAGTTCTGGTTTCGTCCTGGTATTCGTCCTGGTTTCATTCTGGTTTCGTCCTGGTTTTCTTGTTTCGTCCTGTTTGTCTTGTTCTCCTGGTTTCATCCTGGTTTTCGTCCTTGTTAGTTCTGGTTTCATCCTGGTTTCGTCCTGGTTTCATCCTGGTTTCATCCTGGTTTCGTCCTTGTTTAGTTCTGGTTCGTCCTCGTGTTTCGTCTTGAGGTTTCGTCCTGGTTTCATCTGGTTTCTTGTTTGTTCTGGTTTCATCTGGCGTCCTGGTTGCATCCTGGTTTTCATCCTGGTTCTCTCTGTTTAGTTTCTGTTGTCCTGGTTTCGTCCTGTTGTCTGTTTCATCCTGGTTTCGTCTTGGTTCTCCTGGTTCATTCCTGGTTTCATCTTGTTCCGCTTGTTTATCCCGGTTTCGTCCTGGTTTCGTCCTGGTTCGTCCTGTTTAGTTCTGGTTCGTCCGGTTTCATCCTGTTTCATCCTGTTCGTCCTTGTTCCGGCCTTGTTTAGTCCGGTTCGTCTGGTTTCTCCTGTCTGTCTTTTCTCGCCTTGTTAGTTTTGGTTCCGTCTGGTTTGTCCTGTTTTGTCCTTGTTTAGTTTGGTTTCCTGGTTTCTGTTCTCCTGGTTTCGTCCTGGTTTTCCTTGGTTTCGTACCTGTTTTTCTGGTTTTTCTCTGTTTATCCTGGTTTTCATCCTGGATTTCGTCCTTGTCCGCCTTGTTAGTCCCGTTCTTAGTCCCGGTTTCGTTTCCTGTTTCGTCCTGAGTTTCGTCTGGTTTCGTCCTGGTTCTGTTCCCTGTTTATTGGTTTTGTTCCTGGTTTCATCTGGTTCATCTGGTTTCGTCCTTGTTTCGTTTCGTCCTAATGGTTTAAGTTCCTTGTTCGTCCGTTTCCGGCTCTGTTTGGTCCCGTTTCGTTCTTGTTCCGGCCTTGATTAGTTTCCTGGTTCGATCCTGGTTTTCGTCCTGGTTTCAGTCCTTGTTTTAGTTCTGTTTTCGTTCCTTGTTTCATCTGGGTTCATCCTGGTTTCACCTGGTTTCGTCCTTGTTCTCAGCTTGTTTAGTTCTTGTTTCGTCCGTTTCGTCCTGGTTCTCCTGGTTGTCCTTGTTTAGTTCTGGTTATACTGTTCTCCTGGTTTTCAGGTTTCTGGTTCGTCCTTGGTTTTTCGTCCTGTTGCGTCCTTTTCGTCCTTGTTCAGCCTTGTTTTTAGTTCTGGGTTCGTCCTGTGTTGTCATCCTGTTTGTTGTCGTCTGTTCGTCCTTGTTCAGGCCTTGGTTTCATCCTGGTTTTCGCCTGGGTTTCGGTCCTGTTCCAGCCTTGTTTTAGTTCTGGTTTCGTCCTGGTTTCGTCCTGGTTTCGTCCTGGTTTCGTCCTGGTTTCGTCCTGGTTTCGTCCTTGTTCAGGCCTTGTTTCGTCCTGGTTTCGTCCTGGTTTCATCCTGGTTTCGTCCTGGTTTCGTCCTTGTTCCGGCCTTGTTTAGTTCTGGCTGGTGCTGTCACGACATGATTTAGAACTGGTTTGGTTTGGTTCTGGTACGATCGCTGTTAAAGGCCTTGGTCGGACTGGATTTGAAACTGATTTGAAACTAGCCTTTGTTTACAGTTTACACCTATCTTGGCACGGGTTTACTCCTGGTTTGGACCTGGTTTGGACCTGGTTTGGACCTGGTTTGGACCTGGTTTGAACCTGGAGTAGTCCTTGATCTGGCTTTGGCTCTCATCCAGTTCTTGTTGCGTCAACGAGCAACAATTACACCACTGAAATCAGGCCTTAAGTAGGACAGAACCAGGTGCGAATCCCCCCCAAAAAAATGTTGACTAAAAACGTCTGGTTTAGCAGAGCCAGCCGGTGCCTTCAGGACCTGTGAAAACGCAGGAGATCCCAGCGCTGCGTCGGCTTAGCGCCGGCGTAAACAAAGGCGGCAGATGGCGAGGTCTGACAAGGTAAAACTTTTACACACGCCTGATTCGCGAGCGTTCCCAGCAGCTGCTCGGGCCGAATGCGACTTCAGAGGTTTCGCGCGACGTTCTCCACATTTTAATTCGAGTCGTTCAAGTGCAAATGCGACTCGGAGGATCGCATTCCTCCAGGGCTCGACTGGACTTTGAGACACGCGTTTAAGATGGCAAATTTGTGGAGATGATCCCCGACAAATGATGATACGTTCAACGTTTACGGATTTCTGTTTCTGGGGATATTTCTGTCATGGGAAATGTAAAGTTTTTGAAAGAAATATCCAGAATAGAAAACCACAAACGTTGAACTTTTGTCAGTATTTGTCAGTGATTGGCTCTTATGCTTTAAAGCGCCCCCTACAGGTCGGATGACTCGTTGAACTCAAACGCAGTTGAGATAAAGATATTTTGAATTTTGCTAAAAAAAAATATACAAAAAATCATAAAAATGCTATCACAGACGAGCAAATTTTTTAGGTTTATAATTTCACTTCCTGTTTGTAATTGATGACATCACACTAGAAAATTACCCAGCAAACACTGGGCCAAAACTCATCTAATGTCACCATTTTTATTTATTTTTATTTTTTATTATTTATAAAAGTATATGGGAGTGATTTTATTTTGTTGAATTCATATTTAGGGAGTCAATTAATTTTTTTCTTTTGTATAAATTCTGCATACATTTTGACTGGAATGAGTAGCCCTGGTGTGATGTCACTTCCTGTCATTTTCTACATATTTTTCCATCTTTCCTCCACAAATACCTGCTCGATCGGAGTAAAACTCTAATTTGTAAGTACAACAAGGGTAAATACACCAAATAAAGTCAAGATTAGAAAATCGTAAAAACCTGTCACTTTAACTCAAGACGCTGCGGGTGAATAGGAAAATATTTTAAATTTAAAGATTTCCATTTGAAACTTCTCCTGTCGTTTACTCGCATAAATGTAAGAAAAAAACGTATAACAAGTTTTTCGTCATTTCACGTTTTCATACAGAAATAAGGCATTTTGTGCGTAAAAACGGCCGAAATTGCGGATATTTGGGACATTTAAATGTGAAAAGTTTAAATTTCAAAAGGGAAAAGTGTTAAATACAATCAAATTCAAAGAGGCAATTTTGAATTTCTAATTTTATTCTTGCATCAAGTCGATCTGACTTGAAAATTGGAATAAAAATTCAATTTTTGCCTCATTTTTTAGACTTAAAACTTTAATAAATCAGGCTTGAAATTAGATATCAACAAATACTTGTGTGTCAAAATCTTGTTACGTACAAGAATGTAAAGTTTGGTGTGTGTAGGGGCTTAAGTGGTGGTCTTTATGTCCCTACAGGATAAAAAGGCCTTTGTGGATGTGAGTGGATTAATTGTAATAAAAAAACAAATTAGGCGCAGATTGGGTCATTTTGTTGTTTCCACATGAAAGCCCAAATGCGATGAGAACAAATCCACCAAAGGAAAAAAAGGAAATTCCCCGGCAACAATCACGTCGTTGGAGCGAAATAATGGCGGCGCTTTTCCGAGGCTTTTGTGACGAAACGCGATTTAACTTTAGTTTATAACTCTAAAAGAGAAGACGTTGTTCAATCTGCGCCCGCTATTTTGTTTTTCCGCGTGGATAAACACATCAATTACACACAATTACACGGACAAGAACCATAAACCAGGTCAACAAATCTGCAGTCCGAAGTCAAACGGCGAATTCTTAACGCAATTAACTCCATTTTAGCCGTATAAAATCTATTGTACTGCTCAAAGCGGCACTATTTCCTGTCTCTTTTCAATCTGTTTACTGCAACGGCTGATCCTGGTTCACATTTGTTTCCAAAAGATTCAAAGTGAATCATCTTAACAGTGTTTTCTTTTCATCGTGGCGCTTCAGCTAGCCATCTGGGAACCCTTAAACGCGGCGATCACATTAGCATCTCGCAGTAACGCGCGGCCATGTTCGTTTTATTCAGCGCATCCGTCTTTTTAAATCTGGTCTGTTTTGGGTTCGTAAAGCGCCTTCTCTCTCGCTCTTCCTCTAAAAAGATATTCCGTCACTCTGCGTCGGGCCGCCGCGCTAACGGCTAACAGCTAACAGCTGCGCTCTGTTCGCGGGGACGAAAGCGCCGCGGTTCCAAATGAGCGCCGCACGTGACGGACGAGACAAACGGCGTCCTTTTCGCAGATTAACATGAAACTGAGAAAGAACCTGGTTTTGTTTTGCGCATGAATGGTTGGTCCTCGGAGTAGCGTTCGAGTGGAATCAGCTCGTCGACGCTACGCTACGTTTGTCGTCGTCGTCGTGGTCGCAGAAGAGTTGGCGTCTATCTCGCGAAACTCTCCGCTTGAACTCTTTTCTCGGGTCAGAGTTTTAGCTCGGAAACTCGCGCGGAAGCCTCGGACAAAGCGGCGGCCTTGACGGCTTCGCGGTTTCTCACGGTGTTGGTCGAGGTGGTCCGGCAGCAGGAGAAGGAGAACTCGTTGACACTCGCGTCTGCATTTTTAAAAAAGATGTTTATTTACGGAAACGGCATCAATGCGCTGACCTCGGAAGCTCCTCTGCGCTCGGATCTGGAGTCGCCCGGATCCGAGCGTTGCATCCGTCTGTACAGTCCGCTCCAGCGCCCTTCACAAAAGGGCAGACCACCGCTTTGCCTGCCCTTTGACCCCTCCTAACCAGACGTTCAGGCATCAGAATAACAGGAAACGGTTAGAAAAACAACCCCCTTCAGGACGGAGACCTCGGTTTGCACATGCTCCACTCGAGGTTTGTGACTCGCAATTTAACTCTCGTTTCAGTCTCGTTTTAGAACAAGACTGAAACGAGACTAAACCAGGACTAGACCAGGACTAAACCAAGACTAAAAAGAAGACTAAACCAGGATCAAACCAAGACTAAACCAAAACTTAACCGACACTAAACCAGGACTAGACCAGGACTAAACCAAGACTAAAAAGAAGACTAAACCAGGATTAAACCAAGACTAAACCAAAATTTAACCAAGACCAAACCAGGGCTAAACCAGGACTAAAACCCAATCTAAAGATTGCACTCAGGACTCGCTCCGGACTCGTTCGGGACTCGTTCGGGACTCGCCCAGGACTCGCCCAGGAGTCGCTCAGAACTCGCCCAGGAGTCGCTCCGGACTCCCCCAGGACTCGCTCCGGACTCCCCCAGGACTCGCCCAGGACTCGCCCAGGGCTCGCCCAGGACTCGCCCAGGACTCGCCCAGGACTCGCCCAGGACTCGCCCAGGACTCGCCCTGGACTCGCCCAGGACTCGCCCAGGACTCGCCCTGGACTCGCTCAGGACTCGCCCAGGACTCGCCCAGGACTCGCCCAGGACTCGCCCTGGACTCCCCCAGGACTCGCCCAGGACTCGCCCAGGACTCGC
>BJKM01000325.1:0-30046 GCA_015082035.1 Chaenogobius annularis
TATGTGACCCCCCAGAGTATATGTGACCCCCCCAAGTATATGTGACCCCCCAGGTATTGTGACCCCAGAAGTATATGTGACCCCCCAGAGTATGTGTGACCCCCCAGAGTATATGTGACCCCCCCCCCCCCCAGAGTATATGTGACCCCCCCAGAGTATATGTGACCCCCCCAGAGTATATGTGACCCCCCAGAGTATATGTGACCCCCCCAGAGTATACCCCCCAGTGTGACCCCCCAGAGTATATGTGACCCCCCAGAGTATATGTGACCCCCCCAGAGTATATGTGACCCCCCCCCCCCAGAGTATATGTGACCCCCCAGAGTGACCCCCCATATATGTGACCCCCCAGAGTATGTGACCCCCCAGAGTATGTTTGACCCCCCAGAGCATGTTGTGACCCCCCAGAGTATATGTGACCCCCCCAGAGTATGTTTGACCCCCCAGAGCATTTGTGACCCCCAGAAGAACAGAGTTCTTCAGCAGAACTTTACAGTCACAACATGGCGCCGGGCTGGACATTGTGTGCGTTTGTCTCACGCGCCTCTGACTCCGCCTTCTGAACACGCGTTTGTGTTACGGATGTGACGTCAGGCCGCACAAAATTACGCTCCTGTCACTGCTCTGTTCCGGTTCGGTTTGACCCGGGACGAACGTGACACACGGGATTGTACCGGAACACACGGGATTGTACGGGCAACACGGGACTGCGCGCCGAAGCCTCCGACATGAAAGAGGCCGACGGACTGCGCCAACGGAGACAACAACCGAGAGTCATCACCGAGGAGCCACGGGACAGGCTCCGGAGCGGGGACAGGTGAGGGACACGGGACAGACCGAGGGACGGACGTAGGGACAGAGGGACGGACGGACGGAGGGAGGGACAGAGGGGGGACAAACAGACAAAAGGGGGGACACACAGACAGAGGGAGGACAGAGGGAGGGACGGAGGGGGGGGGACAAACAGGGGGGACAAACAGACAAAGGGGGGGACACACAAGACAGAGAGGAGGACGGAGGAGGGACTGACGGACGGAAGGGAGGGACGGAGGACGGACGGACGGACGGACGGAGGAGGGAGGGAACGGGACGGACGGAGGGACGGACGGACGGAGGGAGGGAGGGACGGACGGACGGAGGAGGGAGGAGGGGACGGACGGACGGACGGAGGGAGGGAGGGAGGGAGGGACGGACGGAGGGACGGAGACGGAGGGAGGAGGGACGGACGGAAGGGACGGAGGAGGGAGGACGGACGAGGGAGGGACGGACGAGGGAGGGACGGAGGACGGGAGGGAGGACGGAGGGAGGACGGAGGACGGACGGACGGAGGGAGGGAGGACGACGGAGGGAGGGAGGGAGGGACGGGAGGGACGGACGGACGGACGGGGAGGAGAGGACGGACGGACGGACGGAGGAGGGAGGGACGAAGGACAGTGAACGCCTCCCCCGAGCAGTGACACGCCTCCCCCGAGCAGCCTCCCCGGCAGTGACACGCCTCCCCCGAGCAGTGACACCCTCCCCCGAGCACGCCTCCCCCGTGCACGCCTCCCCCGAGCAGTGACACGCCTCCCCGAGCAGTGACACGCCTTCCCGAGCAGTGACACGCCTTCCCCGAGCAGTGACACGCCTCCCCCGAGCAGTGACACGCTCCCCCGAGCAGACACGCCTCCCCAGCACGCTCCCTCCGAGCAGTGACACGCCTCCCCGAGCAGTGACACGCCTTCGGGTCGTCGTGAATTTTCAACAAATACATTTTTTTCGAATATTAAATAAATCGACATTTATCACACAAAAACAGAGCGTTTGTGAAGATTTGTAAGATGAACGCAAATACTACTGAAGTATAAAATGGCTCTCTAGCGCCCTCGTGTCCTTATTGGAGGACTTCAAACCAATAACTGTTCACACACTCTTCACCTTTTGCACTATTTCTGAGCAGCTGTACATTTAGTGTACAAACTTTCTATTTATTTTATTCGTAAAGTCTTAATTATTGCTCTTCTTTGTTGATTGTCATTATTCGCTGTTGTGTTGCACCCGTGTGATTCTGAATTATTATTATTATCATTCTTTTTCTCCTACAAACGTTGACAAAAAGTGCATTTTATTGGACCAAAAATTCAAGGTCGGTGAATTTTTGAATTTTTTTGGTTGTTGTTTCAAAATGACTCGCTAGCGCCACCTCAGAATGCAAAATACAGTACAGCAATGACGGCCCTTTTTCATGGTAGACTTATGAAACTCGGTACAAACATACCTCGTGTCAGTTATAGTATGACCCCGCCCTAAACCGTCCAGGGAGTCGGCCATTGTGGGCGGAACTCATTTCTAAATCACTTTACAACTGATGCTTTGTGTATTTCCACCAAAAGGCTTGAAAATGGTCAAAATGAGCCACACCCATGTGCGATTAGAGGGATTTATCCCTGTTTTCCCACTGTCCCGCCTCGAGACCACTGTTGTGATTTTGGGCGTGACAAAAATGAATTAAATTGAATTTTTGATACAATTCCAAATGTGGGCGTGGCCAGCTCGTTGTTTTAAATGTTAAAACTTGCGTATCTTGTGCAAAATGATGAGCTGAACGCAATGATATACAATATATATATAACTTTATTTATTAAAGGCTCTGCAGCGCCCCCTTGAACAATCTGAATTAAATAAAACAATTTACATAACTCTACCGTGCGGTCTTGAAAATGTTAGAAATATATGAATATCATTGCACTGAATGAAGTAGTATAAAAGATGGTACTGTTTGTGGGGGAGGGGCTCTGTCGGATGAGGGGCGGGCTCTTTGTGAGGGCCTTTAACGACACGTGGCTTTAATTTATATTTATAAGCTTTTAAACAAACTCGAATGTTTCAGGACCTACAGTGGGCGGGTCTTCCAGGTCACTTTCCTGTCTGTGGGTGGAGTTTTGCTTATCCCGGTCCTGATCCTGGTCCTGGTCCTGGAGTCTCCAATCCACCCTGAACCCTTCAGGTAAGACCCCCAAAACCAGTTACAATCCCCCCTGAACCCTTCAGGTCTGTCTGGAGTAAGCCCTGCTGTGTCACAGTGGTTAGTTGCCCGTCACACAGTTAGAATGTCCTGGGTTCGATTCCTGTGTAGAGTCTGCATGTTCTGCCCGTGTCTGCGTAGGGTTCCTCCGGATGCCCCGCCCAGTCCGCATCATTTAACGGCGGCAGATTGGAAGTGCTCTTTTCTCCAGCGTCAGAACCTCCAGAAAAGCCGCTCTTTCTCACTCATTTGAATAGCAAATGGCATTAGCAGCCAATTAGCACTAGCTTTCCTCTGCTTTGAGTGAAAGTATGGCTCCACCCAGTGGCTGTAATGTAGAAATACAAACTCATTCATCCATTGAGTTTCTTTGTGACTATAAATTATGTAAATATTCAATCAGGCTCCACGTGTTTGATGAAGGAATGTTAGCAATAAGCAGCAGTTAGCATGCTAACTGTAGCTTGTGCTAAATGTACAAAGTAGAGCCAACTGTTCATAAGTAGAAATACCAAACAAAAACACAAGAATAATCATAGAATCCGACTCACGTGTGGAGGCGCTAGGCCCCTCCCACTGAAGACAGGTACGCCAGGCCCCTCCCACTGAAGACAAGTACGCCAGGCCCCTCCCACTGAAGACAGGTACACTAGGCCCCTCCCACTGAAAGACAGGTACGCTAGGCCCCTCCCACTGAAGACAGGTACGCTAGGCCCTCCCACTGAGGATGCGTACGCTAGGCCCCCTCCACTGAGGAGCGTACGCTAGGCCCCTCCCACGAAGACAGGTACGCTAGGCCCCTCCCACTGAAGACAAGTACGCTAGGCCCTCCCACTCAAGACAGGACCCTACCGGGCCCTCCCACTGAAGACAGGTACGCTAGGCCCCTCCACTGACGCCTAGGCCCCTCCCACTGAAGACAGGTACGCTAGGCCCCTCCCCAGGCTAGGCCCTCCCACTGAAGACAGGTACGCTAGGCCCCTCCCACTGAGGACGCGTACGCTAGGCCCCTCCCACTGAAGACGCGTACGCTAGGGCCCCTCCCACTGAAGACGCGTACGCTAGGCCCTCCCACTGAAGACATGTAAACGTGTGTTATTCTGATGTTATTTCTGTTGTTTTATTGATTGATGATTGGTTGATTGGTTGATTGGATGATTGATGATTGGATGATCGATCCGTTGCTCTTGTGTTCAGTCTGCGGGAGCCGCCGGAGCTTCAGGGCTGCTGGGCCCCGAACCTGAAGCTGCGCTTGGCCCAAAGACTCTACGAAAACCAGATCCAGGGACCAGAGTCCATCACTAACATCGGAGGTCAGTCTTGAGGAGACCGGGACTGGACCGGAACTATAGACCGGGACTGGACGGACGGACTGGACGGGACTGGACCGGGACTGGACCGGGACTTAATGGGACCGAACCGGGACCGGACCGGGACCGGACCGGACCGCCGGGACTATAAACCGGGACTGGACCAGGACTATAGACCGGGACTGGACCAGGACTGGACCGGGACTGGACCGGGACTTAATGGGACCGAACCGGGACCGGACTGGGACCGGGACTGGACCGGGACTATAGACCGGGACTGGACCAGGACAAAGTCATGTGTTCATGAACGTACTAAAATAACAGCATTTCAAAAACCTTTAAAAAATACTGAAGTTGCAGTAAAAGTCTCTGGTCTGACCCTGGTCTCGGTCTCTGGTCTGACCCTGGTCTCGGTCTCTGGTCTGACCCTGGTCTCGGTCTCTGGTCTGACCCTGGTCTCGGTCTCTGGTCTGGTTCTCAGATGTTCTCTTCAGTGGAACAGCCGATGGAAGAATCGTGAAAATGGTGGGACGCCGGATCCAAACTGTGGCACGTCTCGGCAAACAGCCCTGCGGTAAGAGACCGGACCTGGTCCGGACCTGGTCCGGACCCTGGTCTCTCTGGTCTAATCCCAGTCTCTCTCTGGTCCAGGGTCTCGTGAGGACGAGCCGACATGTGGCAGACCTCTGGGGATCCGAACGGGACCAAACGGAACCTGTTTGTGGCCGACGCATATTTAGGACTGTTCCGGGTCAACCCCAACACAGGTACTCCCTCCTCCAACACAGGTACTCCCTCCTCCAACCCAGGTACTCTCCTCCTCCAGCTCAGGTACTCTCCTCCTCCAACTCAGGTACTCTCCTCCTCCAGCTCAGGTACTCTCCTCCTCCAGCTCAGGTACTCCCCTCCTCAGCTCAGGTACTCCCCTCCTCCAACCCTGGTACTCTCCTCCTCCAACCCAGGTACTCTCCTCCTCCAGCTCAGGTACTCCCCTCCTCCAGCTCAGGTACTCTCCTCCTCCTCCAGCTCAGGTACTCCCTCTCCAACCTCCTCTCCAGCCTCCTCCAGCTCAGGGTACTCTCCTCCTCCAACCCAGGTACTCTCCTCCTCCAGCTCAGGTACTCCTCCTCCACTCCAGGTACTCCCTCCAGGTACTCCCCTCCTCCAGCTCAGGTACTCCCTCTCTCCAGCTCAGGTACTCTCTCCTCCAGCTCAGGTACTCCTCTCTCCTGCCAGGTACTCTCAGCTCAGTACTCCCCTGCTCCAGCTCAGGTACTCTCCTCTCCTCCAGCTCAGGTACTCTCCTCCTCCAGCTCAGGGTACTCTCCCCTCAGGTCCAGCTCAGGTACTCTCCCTGCTCCAGCTCAGGTACTCTTCCTCCTCCAGCTCAGGTACTGCTCAGCTTCTCTCCAGCTCAGGTACTCTCCTCCTCCAGCTCTCTCCCGCTCTCCAGCCTCAGGTACTCTCCTCCTCCAGCTCAGGTACTCCTCCTCTCCACTTCAGGTAGCTCTCTCCTCCTCCAGCTCAGGTACTCTCCTCCTCAGGTACTCAGCTCAGGTACTCTCCTCCTCCAGCTCAGGTACTCTCCTCCTCCAGCTCAGGTACTCTCCTCCTCCAGCTCAGCTCAGTACTCTCCTCCTCCAGCTCACCCAGCTCAGTACTCCCTGCTCCAGCTCAGGTACTCTCCTCCTCCAGCTCAGGTACTCTCCTCCTCCAGCTCAGGTACTCTCCTCCTCCAACCCAGCTCAGTACTCCCTGCTCCAGCTCAGGTACTCTCCTCATCCTCCTCAGCTCAGGTACTCTCAGCTCCTCCCTCAGCTCAGGTACTCTCCTCCTCCAGCTCAGGTACTCTCCTCCACTCAGCTACTCTCCTCCTCCAGCTCAGGTACTCTCCTCCTCCAGCTCAGGTACTCTCATCCTCCAGCTCAGGTACTCTCTCCTCCAGCTCAGGTACTCTCCTCCTCCAGCTCAGGTACTCTCCTCCTCCAACTCCAGGTACTCCCTGCTCCAGCTCAGGTACTCTCCTCCTCCAGCTCAGGTACTCTCCTCCTCCAGCTCAGGTACTCTCCTCCTCAACCGTACTCTCTCCTCCAGGTACTCTCTCATCCCTCCAGCTCAGGTACTCTCCTCCTCCAGCTCAGGTACTCTCCTCCTCCAACCCAGGTACTCTCCTCCTCCAGCTCAGGTACTCTCATCCTCCAGCTCAGGTACTCTCCTCCAGCTCCAGCTCTACTCCCGCTCAGCTCTATCCTCCAGGTCACTCTCCTCCTCCAACCCAGGTACTCTCCTCCTCCAGCTCAGGTACTCTCCTCCTCCAACCCAGGTACTCTCCTCCTCCAGCTCAGGTACTCCTCTCCATACTCTCCTCCTCGGTACTCTCCTCAGCTCAGGTACTCTCCTCCTCCAGCTCAGTACTCTCATCCCTCCAACCCAGGTACTTCCTCTCCAGCTCAGGTACTCTCATCCTCAGCTCAGTACTCTCCTCCTCCAGCTCAGGTACTCTCCTCCTCCCAGCTCAGGTACTCTCTCGTACAGCCTCTTCCACTCTCCAGCTCAGGTACTCTCATCTCCAGCTCAGCTCAACTCTCCGCAAAATAAAAAATGAGGAGCTGAAATAACAGTTTTGGAAATACAAGGCGCAATAGAACACTAAATCTCCAGGAGCGACGGGACCACCTCAGAGTGGTCTGAAGCTCTAAACACTTTGAACTGGGCCTTAAGCTCAGATCCTCCGAGTGTGAAAGAAGCCATCATCTCCTTAAGGCTTTAAGAGGGGACGGACCGACTGGACTGTGCCTCACATAGACCCATCTCAGGTCTGAATGTGGACTATTGTTTATACGCCTCAATTCTGTCCAAAAGAATGGACCAAATCCTCCCAAATGTGATCCACAATGATCAGACCGGATTTAATGACCCAACGACAAACACAAGACAACATCAGACCATCTTTACACACATGAGCACACACACACAATGAGCCAAACACACACACAATGAGCCAAACACACACACAACTAAACAAAGATGTAAATTGAAAAAAAAAAATATTCAAAAGAAATCACAAAACATAAAAGAGAGGAGTGCACCAGCAGGAGGCCGTGACAGTCAAATTCAAGTCTCTCCAAGTCTGGTTTAGACACAGACACGCTCAAGTCCGGCTCAAGTCCGGCTCAGGTCCGGCTCAGGTCCGGCTCAGGTCCGGCTCAGGTCGGCTCAGGTCCGGCTCAGGCTCTGGTCTTGCTCAGGTCTGGTTCAGGCTCAGGTCTGGTCTTCGGTCCAGGTGAGGTGGTGCGGCTGGTGTGGAGGGCGGGCAGATGGTCGGGGGCGGCGCTTGGCCTTCATAAATGACCTGGACGTGACGAGAGACGGCCGCAGAGTGTACTTCACCTCCAGCTCCAGCAGGTGGCAGCGCAGAGACTTCCTGAACCTTCATCATGGAGGCCACCGACGACGGACGGTAAATTTATTTCTCCGTGAATGTTTCCCAAAAGCAGTGAGAACAATACCACAAATACTTACGACAAACTGCACCGTCCGTTTGGCCACACCCACAAATGAAGTACTTTCATCACACACTTCATATGTGAGAGAAGAAGAACATTGTGTCAACGTGAAGACTATTCCACGGTCTACAACAAGAGAGACAAAAGACTGAATCAGACTGACACAGAAGACACTCACACTCTGGGCCACAATCAGCGGTCCATCACATCATTCACACGTTAAAGTTCTGTTCTATACTTTTGGTCACATTCATCATTTTAGTTTTCTTACAGCTAGTCCCGGTTCAGTCCTCAGTCCCCGGTTCAGTCCTGTGTTCAGTCGTTCATCCTGGTTCAGTCCTTCAGTCCTTTTCAGTCCCGGTCGTCCTTGTTCAGTCCGGTCATCTTGTTCAGTCCGGTTCAGTCCGTTCAGTCCCGGCTCAGTCCCGGTTCAGTCCCGGTTCAGTCCTTGTTCAGTCCTTGTTCAGTCCTTGTTCAGTCCGGCTCAGTCCCGGCTCAGTCCCGGCTCAGTCCCGGCTCAGTCCCGGCTCAGTCCCTGTCCCGGCTCAGTCCCGTTCAGTCCCTGGTTCAGTCCCGGCTCAGTCCCGCTCAGTCCCGGTTCACCCGGTTCAGTCCCGGTTCTCCCGGTCAGTCCCGGCTCAGTCCGGCTCAGTCCGGCTCTGTTTCAGGTCTTGGAGTTGGACACTGACACAGGAGAAGTGTCTGTGATCATGGATCGTCTGAGGTTTCCAAACGGCCCTCCAACTTCTGCCAGATGAAGAGTCAGTGCTGGTGTCCGAGACCACCATGGCCCGCATCCGGAGGTTAGTCCTGCTTTAGTCCTGCCTTTTAGACCTGCTTTAGACCTGCTTTAGACCTGCTTTAGACCTGCTTTAGACCTGCTTTAGACTGCTTTAGCTTTAGACCTGCTTTAGTCCTGCTTTAGTCCTGCTTTAGACTGCTTTAGACCTGCTTTAGACCTGCTTTAGACCTGCTTTAGACCTGCTTTTAGACCTGCTTTAGACCTGCTTTTAGACCTGCTTTAGACCTGCTAGACCTGCTTTAGTCCTTTTGATCTTTAGTCCTTTTATGATGAGAACATTGGATTTTACTTTTAGACATTTCTGATGACTCTGACCTTCTCCTCCTTCTCCTTCTCCCTCCTCCTTCTCCTCCCTTCTCCTCCTCCACCTCCTCCTTCTCCTCCTCCTTCTCCTCCACCACCTCCTCCTTCTCCTCCTCCCCTCTCCCCCTCTTCCTCCCTCTCTCTTCTCCTCTCATTCTCCTCCTCCCCCTCCCTCTCATCTCCTCCCCTCCTCCTTCTCCTCCCCTCCCCCTCCTCCACCTCCTCCTTCTCCCCCTCTTCCCCCTCCTCCTCCCCTCCTCCTTCTCCTCCCCTCCCCTCCTCCACCTCCTCCTTCTCCTCCTCCTTCTCCTCCTCCTCCTTCCCCTCTCCTCCTCCTCCTCCCCTCTCCTCCTCTCTCCTCCCCTCTCCTCCCCTCCTCCCCTCTCCTCCCTCCTCCTCTCTCCTCTCCTCCACCTCCTCCTTCTCCTCCTCCTCCCCTCTCTCTCCTCCACCTCCTCCTTCTCCTCCTCCTCCCCTCTCCTCCTCCACCTCCTCTTCCACCTTCTCCTCCTCTCCTTCTCCTCCTCCTCTCCTCCTCTCCTCCTCCTCCCTCCTCCACTCCTCTCCTCCCCTCTCCTCTCCTTCTCCTCCTCCTTCTCCTCTCCCCTCTCCTCTCCTCCCCCCCCTCTCCCTCTCCTTTCCTCCTCCTTCTCCTCACCTCCTCCTTCTCCTCCTCCCTCTCCTCCTCTTCCTCCCTCTCCTCCTCTCTCCTCCTTCTCCCCTCCTCCTCCTCTCCTCCTTCTCCTCCTCTCCTCCTCCCACTCCTCCCCTCTCCTCCTCCTCATTCTCCTTCTCCCCTCCCCTCTCATCTCCTCCCCCTCCTCCCCTCCCCTCCCCCTCCTCCTCCTCCCCTCTCCTCCTCCCCTCCTCCTTCTCCTCACCCTCCCCTCCCCTCCTCATTCTCCTCCTCCTCCCCTTCCTCCTTCCTCCTTCTCCTCCTCTCCTCCTCCTCTCTCTCCTCTCTTTCTCCTCCCACTCCTCCTCCTCCTTCTCCTCCCCTCCCCCTCCTCCTCCCCCACCTCCTCATCTCCTCCTCATTCTCTCCTCCACCTCCTCATTCTCCTCCCTCTCTCCTCTCCCCTCTCTTCTTCCTCCTCCTCCTTCTCCTCCTCCCCTCCCTCTCTCCTCCTCTCTCCTCCTCTCCTCTCCTCCCTCCCCTCCTCTCTCCCTCTCTTCTCCTCCTCCTCCTCCCCTCCCCTTCTCCTACCCTCGCCTCTCCCTCCTCCTCCTCTGTCCTCTTCCCCCTCTTCTCCTCTCCTCCTCCTTCTCCTCCTTCTCCTCCTGCTCCTCTCCCCTCCTTCTCCTCTCCTCTTTTCTCCCCTCCCCTCCTCCTCATTCTCCTCATTCTCCTCATCTCCTCCTCCTCCTCCTCCTCCCTCCTCCTTCTCCTCCTCCCTCTCCTCTCCTCCCCGTCTCTCCTTCTCCTCCCCCTCCTCCTTCTCCTTCTCCCTCCCCTCCTCCTCCTTCTCCTTCTCTCCCCTCCCTCCTCCCCTCCTCCCTTCTCCACCTCCTCCTCCTCCTCCTTCTCCTCCTCCCCGTCTCCTCCTCCTCCTCCCCTCTCCTCTCCTTCTCCTTCTCCCTCCCCCTCCTCCTCCTCCTCACCTCTCCTTCTCCTCCACCCCTCCTTCTCCTCCTCTCCTCCTCTACCTCCTCCTCCTCCCTCCCCCTCCTCCTCCTTCTCCCCTCCTCCCCTCCTCCTCCTCCTCTCCTCCCTCTTCTCCTCCTCCTTCTCTCCTCCCTCCCCTTCCTCCTTCTCCTTCTCCTCCTCCCTCCCCTTCTCCTCCCCTCCTCTTCTCCTCCCTCCCCCTCCTCTCCTCCCACCTCCTCATTCTCCTCCTTCCTCCACTCCTTCTCTTCTCTCCTCCCCTCCTCCTCCTCCCCTCTTTCCTCTCTCCTCCTCCCCTCCCTTCTCCTCCCCTCTCCTCTCCCCTCCCCCTCTCCTCCTCTCCTCCCTCCCTCCTCCTCCCTTCTCCTCTCCTCCCCTCCTTTTTCCTCCCCTCCCCTCCTCCTCCTCCTATTCTCCTCCTCCACTCCTCTCTCCTCTCCTCTCATTCTCCTCCTGCACCTCCTCATTCTCCTCCTTCCACCTCCTCATTCTCCTCCTCCTTCTCCTCCTTCTCCCCTCCCCTCTCCTCCCCGTCCTCCTCCTTCTCCTCCCCCCTCCTCCTTCTCCTTCTCCTCCCCTCCCCTCCTCCTCCTTCTCCTTCTCCTCCCCTCCTCCTCCTCCTCCTTCTCCTCCTCCCTCAGGATCCATGTGGCTGGTCTGAACAAAGGTGGGATGGAGACGTTTGTGGAGAACCTTCCTGGTTTTCCGGATAACGTGCGGCGCAGTTCCAGTGGCGGCCTGTGGGTGGCAATGTCCTCGGTTAGACCCAGTCCAGGGTTCTCAATGTTGGACTTCCTGTCACAAAGGCCTTGGATCAAGAAACTCATTTTCAAGGTGAAACCAGGTCTAAGTCCATAAATCAATGTCTGGTGTGTTTGAGCAGCGAAACGGCACCTCAGGTCTGAATGTGTCCTCAGGACTTGTCTCAGGTCTTGTCTCTGGTCTCAGGTCTCAGGTCTGTCTGTCTCCTCAGGTCTTGTCTCAGGTCTTGTCTCAGGTCTGTCTCTCAGGTCTTGTCTCAGGTCTTGTCTCAGGTCTCTGATCTCAGGTCTTGTCTCAGGTCTTGTCTCAGGTCTCTGTCTCATGTCTCAGGTCTGGATGTCTTCTCAGGTCTTGTCTCAGGTCTTGTCTCAGTCTTGTCTCTCTTGTCTCAGGTCTTGTCTCAGGTTCTGGTCTTGTCTCAGGTCTGTCTCAGTCTCAGTCTCTTGTCTCAGGTCTTGTCTCACTCTGTCTCAGGCTGGATGTCTCCTCAGGTCTTGTCTCAGTCTCAGGTCTGGTCTCAGGTCTTGTCTCAGCTCTGGTCTCTGGTCTCAGGTCTGTCTCAGGTCTCAGGTCTCTCTGGTCTCAGGTCTTGTCTCAGGTCTCAGGTCTGGTCTGGTCTCCTCAGGTCTCAGGTCTTGTTCTCAGGTCTTGTTTCAGGTCTCTGGTCTCAGGTCTTGTTTCAGGTCTCTGGTCTCAGTCTCAGGTCTGGATGTCTCCTCAGGTCTTGTCTCAGGTTCTTGTCTCAGGTCTCAGGTCTCAGGTCTGAATGTGTCCTCAGGACTTGTCTCAGGTCTTGTCTCAAGTCTTGTCTCAGTCTTGTCTCAGGTCTTGTCTCAGGTCTCTGGTCTCATGTCTCAGGTCTGGATGTCTCCTCAGGTCTTCTCAGTCTTGTCTCAGGTCTTGTCTCAGGTCTTGTCTCAGGTCTCTGGTCTCAGGTCTGGATGTCTTGTCTCAGGTCTTGTCTCAGGTCTCAGGTCTCAGGTCTGAATGTGTCCTCAGGACTTGTCTCAGGTCTTGTCTCAAGTCTTGTCTCAGGTCTTGTCTCAGGTCTTGTCTCAGGTCTCTGGTCTCATGTCTCAGGTCTGGATGTCTCCTCAGGTCTTGTCTCAGGATGTCCTGCTGAAGCTCGTCCCTCGTTACAGTCTCATCGCAGAGATCCAAGATGGCGGCGTGTGCGTGCGCAGTTTCCACGACCCGAATGGCGAAGTGGCAGCGTACGTGAGCGAGGCTCATGAGCACGAGGGCAGCCTCTACATCGGCTCCTTCCGCTCACCGTACGTCGCCAAGCTGGACCTGAACCAGGTCTAGAACCGGGCCTGGATCTGGATCTGGATCTGGACCCTTTGGCAGAAACAAAAACTGAACTAATTTAGATGGTTATATTTGTTTTGGAAGCCATAATGAACTGTTGCTTTGTCGTCGTCGTCGTCATGGAGCCAAAGTCAAACCTCATTCTTTTTTAATCTAAAGATTTTATTTTTATGTTGATTCTCTTTTTTGACTGTTCGTTTGTTCATGCACTGCTCTGAACCTGGACCGAACCCGGACCGAACCCGCACCGAACCCGGACGGACCGAACCCGGACTGAACCCGGACTGAACCCGGACCGACCGAACCCGCACCGAACCCGCACCGAACCCGACCGAACCCACCGGACCGAACCCAGACTGGAAAACCCGGACTGAACCCGGACTGAACCCGCGACCGAACCCGGACCGAACCGAACCCGACTGAACCCGAAACCCGGACCGAACCCGCGAACCCGGACTGAACCCGGACCGAACCGCACCGAACCCGCACCGAACCCGCACCGAACCCGGACCGACCCAGACTAAAACTGGACTGAACCCGGACTGAACCCGGACCGAACCCGCACCGAAACCCGCACCGAAACCGAACGACTGAACCCGGACCGACCGAACCCGGACCGAACCCGCACCCGCACCGAACCCGAACCCGGACCCGAACCGCACCGAACCCGCACAACCCGCACCGAACCCGAGACTAAGACTGGACTGAACCCGGACGAACCCGGACCGAACCCGCACCGAACCCGGACCGAACCCGGACCGAACCCGCAACCGAACCCTGGACCAACCGACCCGACTAAAACTGGACTGAACCCGGACCGAACCACCGGAACCGACCGAACCCGGACTGAACCCAGACTAAAACTGGACTGAACCCGCACCGAACCCGCACCGAACCCGGACTGAACCCAGACTAAAACTGGACCGAACCCGCACCGAACCCGCACCGAACCCGAACCCGGACCGAACCCGGACCGAACCTGCACCGAACCCGCACCGAACCCAGACTAAAACTGGACTGAGCCCGGACTGAACCCGGACCAAACCCAGACTAAAACTGGACTGAACCCGGACTGAACCCGGACTGAACCCGGACCGAACACCGGACCGAACCCGCACCGAACCCGGACCGAACCCGGACCGAACCCGCACCGAACCCGGACCGAACCCAGACTAAAACTGGACTGAACCCGGACCGAACCCGGACCGAACCCGCACCGAACCCGGACTGAACCCAGACTAAAAACTGGACTGAACCCGCACCGAACCCGGACTGAACCGCACCGAACCCGCACCGAACCCGGACTGGAACCCGGACCGAACCTGACCGACCGAACCCGCACCGAACCCGCACCTGAACCCGGACTGAACCCGGACTGAACCCGGACCGAACCCGGAACCGAACCGACCGAACCAGCACCGAACCCGGACTGAACCCGGACCGACCCGACCGAACCAGCACCGAAACCCGGACTGAACCCAGACTAAAACTGGACTAAACCCGGACTGGACCCGGACTAAACCCGGACTAAAACTGGACTGAACATGGACCGAACCCGCACCGAACCAGCACCGAACCAGCACCGAACCAGCACCGAACCCGGACTAGAACTGGAATGAACCCGTACTGAACCTGGACTAAGAACCCGTGCTGGACCCGGACCGAACCTGGACTAAAATTGGACTGAACCCGGACTGAACCTGACTGTACCCGGACTGAACCCGGACTGAACCCGGACCAGAACGAGCCCTTCTCTTGACCTCATGAGTTCATTGTAACAGAGAAAATTCTGATTCTGTTTGTGAATAAATCTGAACTGCTCCTGTTTCTGTCTCAAATGTGGATCTGAACCAGTTTTGACTGTCCAGGGCTTGTCCAGGGCTTGTCCAGGGCTGTCCAGGGCTAGTCCAGGGCTAGTCCAGGGCTTGTCCAGGGCTTGTCCAGGGCTTTTCCAGGGCTAGTCCTGGGCTAGTCCAGGGCTGCTGCCAATATTTGCCTTTTAAAATATAGGTATTATATTTATATTTACTGACCATTGAAACCCTGTGACTGAGATGTTTATCAAGGCTTATAAAGCAGAACTTTCAAGGGGAATAAGATCTGAATGACATCAGTGCATTTCTAATCTGGACAAATACTAAATATACGAAAAACAAATGTGAAAGAGAAGGTCATGTTGTTTTGACAGATGAAGAGTGGGAAAGTGTTCATCCCAGTGGGAGGAGCTCAAAGTCACATGTTTGGAGAGACGTTTCTTCAGAACTCCAGGTCAAAGTGCTCATTCTCACAGGGAAATGCAACTGTTGGAGAAACAGCGCCACCAGGAGGCAAACCACTGTCACGTGTTCTGGGACTGTCCTGTCGCTCACAAACATGTGACTGAAGTTCTCAGCGCTCTGCAGACTGTTTTTGACATTTCCAATTAACTTTAGAACTCTGTACTTAGGCCTCAGAACTCCTGCCATGGACACAAGACATGGATACTTTTGAAAAAGAAAGAAATGTATGAATCAAACATCACAGGTCAAGGACTGGACTGAGAAAGGGACAGACATTCAGACTTCATTTGGAAGTGGACAAATTTGTCCGACTGTATTTTATGGTCAGAACATTGTTGGGGTTCTCTAACCCTCTCTAACCCTCTCAAACCCTCTCAAACCCTCTCTAACCCTCTCTCCCTCTCAAACCCTCTCAAACCCTCTCAAACCCTCTCTCTCAAACCCTCTCAAACCCTCTCTAACCCTCTCTAAACCCTCTCAACCCTCCCTCAAACCCTCTCAAACCCTCTCAACCCTCTCTAACCCTCTCTAAACCCTCTCTAACCCTCACCCTCTCTAACCCTCTCTAACCCTCTCTAAACCTCTCTAAACCCTCTCTAACCCTCTCAACCCTCTCAAACCCTCTCAAACCCTCTCAAACCCCTCAAACCCTCAAACCCTCTCTAACCCTCAAACCCTCTCAACCCTCTCTAACCCTCTCTAACCCTCTCTAAACCCTCTCTAACCCTCTCTCAACCCTCTCTAACCCTCTCTCTCAAAAAACCCTCTCAACCCTCCACCCTCTCTAACCCTCTCTCTTCAAACCCCTCTCTCAAAACCCTCTCTCAAAACCCTCTCTAACCCTCTCTAAAACCCTCTCAAACCCTCTCTAACCCTCAACCCTCTCTAACCCTCTCTAACCCTCTCTCCCTCTCTAACCCTCTCAAAAACCCTCTCTAACCCTCTCTAACCCTCCAAACCCTCAAACCCTCTCTAACCCTCACCCTCTCTAAACCCTCTCTCTCAAACCCTCTCTAACCCTCCCTAAACCCTCTAACCCTCTCTAACCCTCAAACCTCCCTCTCAACCCTCAAACCCTCTCTAAAACCCTCAAACCCTCTCTAACCCTCAAACCCTCTCTAACCTCTCTAAACCCTCTCTAACCCTCAAAACCCTCTCTAACCCTCAACCCTCACCCTCTCCAACCCTCTCTAACCCTCTAAAACCCCTCTCTAAACCCTCTCAAACCCTCTCAAACCCTCTCCCTCAACCCTCTCTAAAAACCCTCTCTAACCCTCAAACCCTCAAACCCTCTCTAAACCCTCTCTAACCCCTCTAACCCTCTCAAACCCTCAAACCCTCTCAAACCCTCTCTAAACCCTCTCTCCCTCAAACCCTCTCAAAACCTCTCAAAAACCGCTCTCTAACCCTCTCAAACCCTCTCAAACCCTCTCTAAACCCTCTAAAACCCTCTCTCAAACCCTCTCAAAACCCTCTCAAACCCTCAAACCCTCTCAAACCCTCTCAAACCTCTCAAACCCTCTCAAACCCTCTCAAACCCTCTCAAACCCTCTCAACCCTCTCTAACCCTCTCTCTCAAACCCTCTCTAAACCCTCTCAAACCCTCTCTAACCCTCTCTAACCCTCTCTAACCCTCTCAAAACCCTCTCAAAAACCTCTCTCAAACCCTCTCAAACCCTCTCAAACCCTCTCTCTAACCCTCTCTAAAAACCCTCTCAAACCCTCTCTAAACCCTCTCTCTCAACCCTCTCTAAACCCTCTCTCAAACCCTCAACCCTCTAAACCCTCTCTCAAACCCTCTCAAACCCTCTCCCCTCTCTAAACCCTCTCTAAACCTCTCTAACCCTCTCAAACCCTCTCAAAACCCTCTCAAACCCTCTCAAACCCTCTCAACCCTCTCAACCCTCTCAAACCCTCAAACCCTCTCCAACCCTCTCAAAACCCTCTCTAAAACCCTCTAAACCCTCTCAAAACCCTCTCTAACCTCTCAACCCTCTCTAACCCTCTCAAAACCCTCAAAAACCCTCTCTAACCCTCTCAACCTCTCTAACCCCTCAACCCTCTCAAACCCTCTCTAACCCTCTCTCTAAAACCCTCTCTAAACCCTCTCAAAACCCTCTCTAACCCTCTAACCCTCTCTAACCCTCAAACCCTCTCTAACCC
This sequence comes from Chaenogobius annularis, assembly GCA_015082035.1. NCBI lineage: Eukaryota > Metazoa > Chordata > Actinopteri > Gobiiformes > Gobiidae > Chaenogobius > Chaenogobius annularis. Next base: position 17,047 of record BJKM01000325.1, read on the forward strand.
CTCTCTCAACCCTCTAACCCTCTCTCTAAACCCTCTCTAAACCCTCAAACCCTCAACCCTCTAACCCTCTCTAAACCCTCTCTCTCCCTCTCAAACCCTCAACCCTCTCCTCAAACCCTCTAACCCTCAAACCCTCTCAACCCTCTCAAACCCTCTCAACCCTCTCTAACCCTCTCTAAAAACCCTCTCTAACCTCTCTAACCCTCTCAAACCCTCTCTAACCCTCAAACCCTCTCTAACCCTCTCTAAACCCTCTCCCAAACCCTCTCTAACCCTCTAACCCTCTCAACCTCTCTAACCCTCTCTAACCCTCTCTAACCCTCTCTCTCAACCCTCTAAACCCTCTCTAAAACCCTCTCAAACCCTCTCTCACCCTCTCAAACCCTCTCTAACCCTCTCTAACCCTCTACCCTCCCTAACCCTCTCTCTAACCCTCAAACCCTCTCCTAACCCTCTCTAACCCTCTCTAACCCTCTCAAACCCTCTCTAAACCTCTCAAACCCTCTCCAACCTCTCAACCCTCTCAAACCCTCTCTAACCCTCTCTAACCCTCTCAAACCCCTCTCTCCTAACCCTCTCAAACCCTCTCTAACCCTCTCAAACCCTCTCAAACCCTCTCTCTCAACCCTCTCTAACCCTCTCAAACCTCTCTCTAACCCTCTCTAACCCTCTAACCCTCTCTCAACCCTCTCTAACCTCTCAAACCCTCTCAAACCCTCTCAAACCCTCTCTAAACCCTCTCTAACCCTCTCAAACCCTCTCAACCCTCTCAAACCCTCTCAAACCCTCTCAAACCCTCAAACCCTCTCAACCCTCTCAAACCCTCTCAAACCCTCTCAAACCCTCTCTAACCCTCTCAACCCTCTCAACCCCTCTAACCCTCTTCAAACCCTCTCTAACCCTCTCAAACCCTCAAACCCTCTCAACCCTCAAACCTCTCAAACCCTCTCAACCTCTCTAACCCTCTCTAACCCTCAAACCCTCTCAAACCCTCTCAAACCCTCTCAAAACCCTCTCAAACCTCTCAAACCCTTCTCAAACCCTCTCTAACCCTCTCTCAACCCTCTCAAACCCTCTCTCTAACCCTCTCTAACCCCTCAAAAACCCTCTCAAACCCTCTCAAACCCTCTCAAACCCTCTCTAACCCTCTCTCTAACCCTTTCTCTCTCTGTCTGTGCCGTGGTTTTTTTAGAAACAATGGAACGTTACAAAAATGAATCGATATGTATTTGCTAAGAGAGCCCTCCAAACAGTTCAATAAAGTTTGTTGGCGACAGAATAAACCTGTGTCGTGCGTGTGCGCCCTGTGTCCGGCCCTAGGGGGCGCTGCGCCTCCACAAACAGCAGCAGACGTGTGCTGACGCCACTTCCGCTGCACGGGTCGCAGCGCGAGGCTACAGGAAACTGCGCCGAAAGAAAAAACTACAGAAACGACACGAAACTACAGCAAACTACACTAATATCACCAATACTTTAGCCCAGACGCCCGCACGGAACCGGGACCGGGACTGGGACTAGAACCGGGACTAGAACCGGGACGAGGGACAGAGGTGAGACTGACACTGCACAGACGGACACACGGGGGACACACGGGGGACACACGGGGGACACACGACGGGGGACACACGGGGGACACACGGGGGACACACGGGGGGGGGACACACACGGGGGACACACGGGGACCCTGCTGAGTGCTTCGTCCTGGTCTAGTCCTGGTCTAGTCCTGGTCTAGTCCTGGTCTAGTCCTGGTCTAGTCCTGGTCTAGTCCTGGGTCAGTCCACGTCAGGCCTGAGCTCGGACTGAACCGAAAGTGAAAGTGTGTCACGTGTCTCTGCGTCACGTGCCCTCCCGGTTCCCGAGGAAGTTTGGGGTTTTGTCGATACTTTCACTTTTGTAAATGACACATGAGAACTGTTCCAAATTTCACCTGTGGGCGGGCTTTGCTGCCGTGGGCGGGCTTTTCCGGTGTGGGCGGGGGGCGTCTCAACTGTGGGCGGGGGCGTCTCAGCTGGGGACGGGCTTGTTTCAGCTATGGGCGGGCTTGGTTTCAGCTATGGGGGGGGCGTCTTGCTGGGGGCGGGCTTGTTTCAAGCTATGGGCAGGGCGTCTCTGCTGGCGGGTGTTATTTTCAGCCAAAGCTCCTTATTTGGTATTTGTTTATCACTGAACCATAACGTTTATTGAACTCATTGGATCTGCTTTGACATAGTTTTAACCGATTAATCGCTCGATGCCCCGACACGTGTCTCGCAGATGTCCGCAGCACTGGTGGTGCAGTTCGCCGGCCGCAGGGCGTGTCCCTCGGAGCTGATTCGCTGTCGGCGCTCGGTGGGCGGGCAGTCGGAGCTCCTGATTCGCTGGCGGCTGGTCTCGACGAGCGACTGTGACTCGGGGGGCGGAGCCTCAGAGAACAGTGTTTTGATGTGGATGTGCGAAGAAGATGCTCGATACAGCTGCCCCGACCTCGGCCCAAGACCGACCATTGAAGAGGCGGGCACGAGTAACGGAGAGGTGAGGACCCCCGAGCGTGTCATCTGCATCGACGTGAATGTCACAATCTGAGCAGCAAAATAATAAAGGTCCTAAAGAGGAACCTTGAGGAACGCCTTTGTCTGTGCCTGTAAAGTTTGACTCTGTAGGACACTCACTGACCACGATGGTGGAGAATTAAACCAAAGAGAGCTGATCGAGACTAGAATAGAATTGATCCAGGAGCAGGTCGTGGTCAACAAGGTCAAACGCTTTAGTTAGATCTATGGAGATCCCAGAGCGCTCATTGTCCCAGTGATTAAAAATGTCACTCTCTTTCCTCTCTCTCCTCAGGCTCAGGACCAGAGGGAGCTCCTGGAGCTTCAGGCAGATGTTCGTTCTCTGGTTTGTCGCGCTCACAGACAGATGCGGCCGCCCCGCAGTGCCACACTTGGCCACACAGTGTCAGTGCTGAGCTCGTACGCTGCCATCGCTGCGCTGGCGTCGGTCTTCAGAGAAACCGGGGCCCTCGATCTGATCCTGGAACTGCTCTGCGACCAGGACCGAGGCACGAGACGCAGCGCCGGACTGATCCTGAGGGCCATGGCCTCGCACGACGCAGGTAACACCTGTCACACGCCTGTGTCACACGCCTGTGTCACACGCCTGTGTCACACGCCTGTGTCACACGCCTGTGTCACACACCTGTCACACGCCTGTCACACGTCACACGCCTGTGTCACACACCTGTCACACGCCTGTCACACGCCTGTGTCACACACCTGTGTCACACACCTGTGTCACACGCCTGTGTCACACGCCTGTGTCACACGCCTGTGTACACGCCTGTCACACACCTGTCACACCCTGTGTCACACACCTGTCACACGCCTGTGTCACACACCTGTTGTCACACACCTGTGTCACACACCTGTGTCACACGCCTGTGTCACACGCCTGTGTCACACGCCTGTGTCACACGCCTGTGTCACACGCCTGTGTCACACGCCTGTGTCACACACCTGTGTCACACGCCTGTGTCACACACCTGTGTCACACGCCTGTGTCACACACCTGTTCACACACCTGTCACGCCTGTGTCACACACCTGTCACACGCCTGTGTCACACGCCTGTCACACGCCTGTGTCACACGTGTCACACGCCTGTGTCACACGCCTGTGTCACCTGTCACACGCCTGTGTCACACGCCTGTCACACGCCTGTGTCACACACCTGTCACTCACACCTGTCACACGCCTGTGTCACTCACACCTGTCACTCGCCTGTGTCACATGCCTGTGTCACCTGCCACACACCTGCCACACCTGTCACACGCCTGTCACCACACACACCTGTTACACACACACACCACACACACACACACACACCTGTCTAGTCCTGGTTCTGACCCAGGTCCTGGTTTTGCAGGCAGCAGGGCGTCGGTGCTTCTGGCCCTGACCCACAGAGACCTGGAGCTGGACTTTGAAAACCGCCTGACTCTGCTGGAGCTGTTCGCCGAGACCACGTCGTCTGAGGAGCAGAGCAGCTGCGACCACACGCCTCTGCCACAGGTGAGGCCCCCCACACGCCTCTGCCACAGGTGAGCCCCCCACACACGCCTCTGCCACAGGTGAGGCCCCCCACACGCCTCTGCCACAGGTGTGGCCCCCCACGCCTCTGCCATAGGTGAGACCCCCACACGCCTCTGCGACATTTGAGGCCCCCCACGCCTCTTCCACAGGTGAGGCCCCCCACACGCCTCTGCCACAGGTGAGGCCCCCCACACGCCTCTGCCACAGTGAGGCCCCCCACACGCCTCTGCCACAGGTGAGGCCCCCACACGCCTCTGCCACCACAGGTGAGGCCCCCACACGCCTCCATCCATCTTCTTCCGCTTTATCCGGGCCGGGTCGCGGGGGCAGCAGTCTATGCAGTCATTTCGAACCGCTTGTATCCGCAATCTTGTCCTTTGGGTCACTACCCAAAGCTCATGACCAAAGGTGAGGGAGGAACGTAAGTAAATCGAGACCTTTGTCTTTGGACTCAGCTCCTTCTTCACCACAACAGTCCGATGCACCGATCCAACTGTCAATCTCACGCTCCATCCTCCCCTCACTCGTGAACAAGACCCCAAGATACTTGAACTCCACTTGGGGCAGGGACCACCCACCCGGAGAGGGAAAGACACCTTTCTTTGATCGAGAACCATGGCCTCAGATTTGGAGGTGCTGATTCTCATCCCTGCTGCTTCACACTCGGCTCAAACCGTCCCAGTGCCTGTTGCAGGTCCGGGTTTGATGGAGCCATCAGGACAACATCATCTGCAAACAGCAGAGATGAGATCCTGTTGTCCCCAAACCGGACCCCCTCCGACCCCTGACTGCGCCTAGAAATTCTGTCCATAAAAACAATGAACAGAAGCGGTGACAAAGGGCAGCCCTGAGGAGTCCCACACGCACCGAGAACAGATCTGACTTACTGCCGGCAATGAACACAGCTCCCCTCTGGTCATACAGGGACCGGACAGCCCTGAGCAAAGGGCCCCGGACCCCGTACTCCCGCAGCACCCCCCAAAGGGCACCCTGAGGGACACGGTCGAAAGCCTTCTCCAGATCCACAAAGCACATGTGACTGTGGAAAACTCCCATGAACCCTCGAGCCCCCGATGGAGAGTCTAGAGGTGGTCCAGTGTTCCCACGACCAGGATCGAAACACACGTCCTGATCATATTTAGATTCACTAAACCCGTTCAAACGTATTCTAATATTGATATGATAATAACATTTTGTTCTTTGATTCTGGATTTGTTTCTTTTCTTAGATTCCAGGCAAAGCCTTGTTTTCGTTGGTGAAACGATATCTTCGTGTGACGTCGCTAGTTGACTCCGCCCCCTCGACGGACGCTGACCCCGCTTCCTGGTTGCGGAGGGAGTTTGAGGTTGCCATGGCAACGGCGGCCCTGATTTCTGAGTTGGTCCGGGTCTTGGGCTGGGACCGGACTGTGGTCCTGACCGAACCTGCGAGAACCAGGAAGTCCATCTTCAAATCCAACAGCCAATTAGAACCATGCAGCATCAGCCAATCACAGCGCAGCACTGCCGCTCCTCAGAAAGAGTTTAGGTGAGACCCCAAAACCTGTTCAGATCCTCCCTTAAACCTGTTCAGATCCTCCCTTAAACCTGTTCAGATCCTGCTCTAAACCTGTTCAGATCCTGCTCTAAACCTGTTGCTCTAAACCTGTTCAGATCCTGCTCTAAAACCTGTTCAGATCCTGCTCTAAACCTGTTCAGATCCTGCTCTAAACCTGTTCAGATCCTGCTCTAAATCTGTTCAGATTCTGCTCCAAACCCAGTCTTTAAAACCAGTCTTTAACGGTCTCTCTCTGGTCCAGGACCGGTCCGGACTTCGGCTCACGGTCCGAGTACGAGTCTTACCTGCAGCAGACGCTCAGACCTGGGACCAGAGTCCGGATGAACCAGGACTACGAGGAAGTCCACTCTGGGGACCAGGGCGAGTTCAGGACCAGCAACAACGGCTCGCCCCCAGTACAGGTAAGCCCCGCCCCAGCGCATCTTAGCCCCGCCCCCAGCTCCTTCTTTATAATGAAATTAAGGAACTTCTGTTACTACGGCAACGCATTCAAACATGTTTATTTGAATTGAAATATGAGCTCAAAGTTCAGATCAGAGACACAACGGAACCCTCCTGGACAAAATGAGGGATTACACCGACTCGAAGAGGACCACAGAGCGCCGCGCATCTTCATCTGAAAGAAGCCGGTGTAATCCCTCACTCGTCCAGGAGGGCTCCGCTGTAGAAACAGATTGAGTTGTCGGATTGAATCGTTCATCTGAGAACTCGGGTTTCTACGTCCTACTGTGACCTGACTGTAGCTCCCTCATCACAAATGTGTTCACACGCAATTGTGGTTGAACTCAGTACTGCAGCTCTTGTGTTTGCCTCTGAGAGATGAAGAGTTCAAACAGTTTGGTGAGTTTTTGTTCTTCGGTTTCTTGTAAATATTTAATTTTAATTTACTTTACACTTAGGGCTCAGAGGTCATGTCTGCAGAGTTAGGGCTCAGAGGTCATGTCTGCAGGGTTAGGGCTCAGAGGTCATGTCTGCAGAGTTAGGGCTCAGAGGTCATGTCTGCAGAGTTAGGGCTCAAAGGTCATGTCAGGCTCTCTCTCTGCAGGTTAGGGGCTCAGAGGTCATGTCAGTCTCTCTCTGCAGGTTAGGGGCTCAGAGGTCATGTCAGTCTCTCTCTGCAGGTTAGGGGCTCAGAGCATGTCAGTCTCTCTCTGCAGTTAGGGGTCAGGAGTATGTTCTCTCTCTCTGCAGGTTAGGGGCTCAGAGGTCATGTCAGTCTCTCTCTCTGCAGGTTAGGGCTCAGAGGTCATGTCAGTCTCTCTCTCTGCAGGTTAGGGCTCAGAGGTCATGTCAGTCTCTCTCTCTGCAGGTTAGGAGCTCAGGTCTCTCTGGGTCATGTCAGTCTCTCTCTCTGCAGGTTAGGGCTCAGAGGTCATGTCAGTCTCTCTCTCTGCAGGTAGGGGCTCAGAGGTCATGTCAGTCTCTCTGCAGGTTAGGGGCTCAGAGGTCATGTCAGTCTCTCTGCAGGTTAGGGGCTCAGAGGTCATGTCAGTCTCTCTCTCTGCAGGTTAGGGGCTCAGAGTCATGTCAGTCTCTCTCTCTGGGTTAGCGGCTCAGAGGTCATGTCAGTCTCTCTGCAGGTCCTTAGGGGGCTCAGAGGTCATGTCAGTCTCTCTCTCTGCAGGTTAGGGGCTCAGAGGTCATGTCAGTCTCTCTCTCTCTGCAGGTGGTCAGTCTCTCAAGTCAGTCTGTCTCTCTTCTGCAGGTTAGGGCTCAGAGGTCATGTCGTCCTCTCTCTGCAGGTTAGGGGCTCATGTCAGTCTCTCTCTCGGCAGGTTAGGGGCTCAGAGGTCATGTCAGTCTCTCTCTGCAGGTTAGGGGCTCAGTCATCAGTCTCTCTCTGCAGGTTAGGGCTCAGAGGTCATTTCAGGGTTCTCGCTCAGAGGTCAAGGTCATGTCAGTCTCTCTCTGCCTCAGATCTCTCTCTCTCTGCAGGTTAGAGTCATGCAGTCTCTCTCTCTGCAGGTTAGGGGCTCAGAGGTCATGTCAGTCTCTCTCTCTGCAGGTTAGGGCTCAGAGGTCATTCAGGGGCCTCATGAGTCAGGTTAGGGGCTTCAGTCTCTCTGCAGGTTAGGGGGGTCATGTCAGAGGTCATATTCAATCTCTCTCTCGCTGCATTTAGGCTCAGAGTCATGTCAGTCTCTCTCTGCAGGTTAGGGCTCAGAGGTCAGTCTCTCTCCTCGCAGGTTAGGGGCATAGGTCATGTCAGTCTTCGGTTAGGGGCTAAGGTCATGTCAGTCTAGGGCTCAGAGCATGTCAGTTAGGGCTCTTCTCTCTCTCTCTGCAGGTTAGGGCTCAGAGTCATGTCAGTCTCTCTCGCAGGTTAGGGGCTCAGAGTCATGTCAGTTCTCTCTCTTGCAGCTCAGAGTCAGTGTTAGGGCTCAGAGGTCATTCAGTCTCTCTCTCTGCGCAGGTTAGCAGGGTTAGTCATGGGCAGGTTAGGGGGCTCATAGGTCATGTCAGTCTCTCTCTGCAGGTTAGGGGCTCAGAGGTCATGTCAGTCTCTCTCTCTACAGGTTAGGCTCAGAGGTCATGTCAGTCTCTCTCTCGTCTGCAGTTAGGGCTCAGAGGTCGTCAGTGTCAGTCTCTTCTCTCTCTCTAGGGCTCAGAGGTTGCAAGGCGGGTCAGAGGTCAGAGGTCATGTCAGTCTCTCTCTCTGCAGGTTAGGGGCTCAGAGGTCATGTCCTCTCTGCACTCAAGACATGAGTCGGGGGCTCAGAGGTCATGTCAGTCTCTCTCTCGCTGCAGGTTAGGGGCTCAGAGGTCAAGAGTCCTCTCTCTGTCAGGGGCCTCAGAGGTCATGTAGTCTTCTCTCTGCAGGTTAGGGGCTCAGAGTCATGTCAGTCTCTCTGCAGCTCAGAGGTCATGTCAGTCTCACAGTCTCTCTCTCTCTGCAGGTTCAGAGGTCATGTCAGTCCTCTCTCTGCAGCAGGTTATCAGAGGTCATGTCTCTTCTCTTGCAGGTTAGGGGCTCAGAGGTCATGTCAGTCTCTCTCTCTGCAGGTAGGGGCTCAAGGTCATGTCAGTCTCTCTCTCTGCAGGTTAGGGGCTCAGAGGTCATGTCAGTCTCTCTCTCTGCAGGTAGGGGCTCAGAGGTGTCAGTCTCTCTCTCTGCAGGTTAGGGCTCAGGGTCATGTCAGTCTCTCTCTCTGCAGGTTAGGGCTCAGAGTCATGTCAGTCTCTCTCTCTGCAGGTTAGGGGTCATCATGTCAGTCTCTCTCTGCAGGTTAGGGGCTCTCATGTCAGTCTCTCTCTCTGCAGGTTAGGGGCTCAGGTCCAGTCATCTCAGAGGTCATGTCAGTCTCTCTCTCTGCACTCCATGTCAGTCTCTCTCTCTGCAGTTAGGGGCTCAGAGGTCATGTCAGTCTCTCTCTCTGCAGGTTAGGGCTCAGAGTCATGTCAGTCTCTCTCTCTGCAGGTTCTCAGAGGTCATGTCAGTCTCTCTCTTCTGCAGGTCTCAGCAGTCAGTAGAGGGCTCAGAGGTCATGTCGTCTCTCTCTCTCTGCAGGTTAGGGGCTAGAGGTCATGTCAGTCTCTCTCTCTTGCAGGTTAGGGGCTCAGAGTCATGTCAGTCTCTCTCTCTCTGCAGGTTTAGGGGCTCAGAGGTCATGTCAGTCTCTCTCTCTCTGCAGGTTAGGGGCTCAGAGGTCATGTCAGTCTCCTCTCTGCAGGTTAGGGCTCAGAGGTCATGTCAGTCTCTCTCTTTAGGGGCTCAGAGTCATGTCAGTCTCTCTCTGCAGGTTAGGGGCTCAGAGGTCATGTCAAGTCTCTCTCTCTCTCTGCAGGTTTAGGGCTCAGAGTCATGTCAGTCTCTCTCTCTGCAGGTTAGGGCTCAGAGGTCAGTCAGTCTCTCTCTCTCTGCAGGTTAGGGGCTCAGAGTCATGTCAGTCTCTCTCTCTCTGCAGGTTAGGGGCTCAGAGTCATGTCAGTCTCTCTCTCTGCAGGTTAGGGGCTCAGAGGTCATGTCAGTCTCTCTCTCTCTGCAGGTTAGGGGCTCAGAGTCATGTCAGTCTCTCTCTTCTGCAGTTAGGCTCAGAGGTCATGTCAGTCTCTCTCTCTGCAGGTTAGGGGCTCAGAGTCATGTCAGTCTCTCTCTCTCTGCAGGTTTACTGGGACACTCTGGGCAGGACATACTGGTTCACTGGCACATGCTGGACATTGTCAGCTCAACTCCAAAGACCTCGGACCCGACCAAGGACCAGACCAGGCCCGAGTCCAGACTGGAGCCACGGAGTCTCGGCTGGACCAGGTTCTGCCCTCGGTGAGACCAGTACGCTGAGGAAGAGACCGTTACTGTATATAGTATGGTCTTATAGTACTGCATATAGTACTGTATATAGTACTGCATATTGTACTGTATATAGTATGGTCTATAGTACAGACCATAGTGCTGTATAGAGTGCAGTATATAAAAGTACACAGTCTCAGATGGAGGCGGGGCCTGTTTGGTTTTGTCATGTTCTTAAAGTCCAGAGAGTCATGTCTTCGGAGCATGGATCTATTATAATAACTGGATAAGACACGCCCCCTCTGTCCGCGAGCCAAATTGAGCCTCAGGCACCAAGCGTCTCGTTCTCTCTCGTTCCCTCTTGTTTCTCTCTCTCGTTCTCTCTCGTCTTTCTCTCGTTCTCTCTCGTTCCTCTCTCTCGTTCCCTCTCTCTCTCGTCTCTCCTCTCTGTTCTCTCTCTCTCTCTCTCTCTTCGTCTCTCTTCTCTCTCTCTCCTTCTTCTCTCTTCTCTCTCTCTCTCTCTCTCGTTCCTCTCTCTCATTCTCTCTTCTTCTCCCTTGTTCCCTCTCCCCCTCTCTCGTTCTCTCGTCTCTCTCTCTTCTCGTCTCTCGTCGTCTCTCTCGTTCTCTTGTTCCCTCTCTCCTCTCTCTCGTCTCCTCGTCTCTCCTTCGTTCTCTCTCTCGGTCTCTCTCTCTCGTTCTCTTGTTCCCTCTCTCCCCCTCTCTCTCCTTCTCTCTCTCTCTCTCTCTCTCTCTCTTCTCTCTCTCATCTCCTCTCGTTCTTCACTTGTTCCCTCTCTCCCTCTCTCTCTTCTCTCTCTCTTCTCTCTCTCTCGTTCTCACTTGTTCCCTCTCTCCCCTCTCTCTCTTTCTCTCTCTCGTTCTCTCCTTCTCTCTCTCTCATTCTCTCTCTCGTTCTCTCTGTTCCCTCTCTCCCCCTCTCTCTCGTTCTCTCTCTTGTTCTCTCTCTCGTTCCCTCTCTCTCATTCTCTCTCTCGTTCTCACTTGTTCCCTCTCTCCCCCTCTCTCTGTCTCTCTCTCTCGTTCTCTCTTGTTCCCTCTCTCCCCCTCTCTCTCGTTCTCTCTCTCTCATTCTCTCTCTCGTTCTCACTTGTTCCCTCTCTCCCCCTTCTTCTCCCCTCTCTCTCTCTCTCTCTCGTTCTCTCTTGTTCCCTCTCTCCCCTCTCTCTCGTTCTCTCTCTCGTTCTCTCTTGTTCTCTCTCTCTCGTTCCCTCTCTCATTCTCTCTCTCTCGTTCTCACTTGTTCCCTCTCTCGCTCTCTCTCTCTCTTCTCTCTCGTTCTCTCTCTCTCGTTCTCTCTCTCGTCTCTCTCGTCGTCTCTCGGTCTTCTCGTCGTTCTCTCTCGTCTCTCTCTCTCCTCTCTCTCTCTCTCTTCTCTTCTCTCTCATCTCTCTCGTTCTCGCTCTTCTCGTCCCTCTCTCCCCCTCTCTCTCGTTCTCTCATATTCTCTCTCGTTCTCTCTCTCTCATTCCCTCTTCTCCCTCTCTCTGTTCTCTCTCTCTCTCTTTCTCGCTCTCTCGTTCCCTCTCTCCCCTTCTCTCTCGTTCTCTCTCATTCTCTCTTTTCTCTCTCTCGTTCCCTCTCTCCCCCTCTCTCACGTTCTCTCTCATTCTCTCGTTCTCGCTCTCTCGTTCTCTCTCTCGTCTCTCTCTCTCGTTCTCTCTGTTCCCCCTCTCTCTCGTTCTCTCTCGTTCTCCTCTCTCGTTCTCTCCCTCTCTCTTCCTCTCTCCCTCTCTCTCGTTCTCTCTCCCCCTCTCTCTCGTTCTCTCTCGTTCTCTCTCTTGTTCCCTCTCTCCCCCTCTCTCTCGTTCTCTCTCTCATTCTCTTCTCTCTCTCTTGTTCCCTCTCTCCCTCTCTCTCTCCCCTCTCTCTCTTTCTCTTCTCGTTCTCTCTCTCTCATTCTCTCTCTGTTTCTCTCTCTGTTCCCTCTCTCCCTCTCTCTCGTTCTCTCTCTCGTTCTCTCTCGTCTCTCTCTCTCGTTCTCTCTCCTCATTCTCTTCTCTTCTCACTTGTCCCTCTCTCGTCTCTCTCGTTCTCTCTCGTTCTCTCTCTCTCTTCTCTCTCTCCTCTCTCTCGTCTCTCTCGTTCTCTCTCTCGTTCTCTCTCTCTCGTTCTCTCTCGTCTCTCTCTCTCCCTCTCTCTCTCGTTCTCTCTCTCGTTCCTTCTCTCTTCTCCCCTCTCTCTCTCTCGTTCTCTCTCTCGTTCTCTCTTGTTCCCTCTCTCCCCCTCTCTCTCGTTCTCTCTCTCGTTCTCTCTTGTTCCCTCTCTCCCCCTCTCTCTCGTTCTCTCTCTCGTCTTTCTCTCTTTCTCTCGTTCTTTCTCTTGCTCGTTCTCTCTCTCGTCTAATTGGTTTTCGCTCTCTCTTTTGTCTCTCCAGAGCCCCTGTTGCTCCGCCCCTCCCTCTACACCTGTCCGTACCTGAGCATAGGTGAGCAGAAGGGGGTGAGCTAAGTACAGGTGAGTGGTGGGAGCTGCTGTTCTTCGTAAGAAAGCTGGAGGTGGGGCATCAGGAGCAGGTGCGGAGCCTCCTGCAGAGGGCGCTACAGGTGAGCACACAGGTGACCTTTGACCCCACACATTACGCCACGTAGCCCCGCCCCCGCTCACCCGCTGCTCTCTATTGGCCACCCTCAGGAGGCGGAGCTGGACGACTGTGCTCTGATTGGCCTGAGCGTGCCTGTTTCCGTGGCGACGCAGGTGATGCACTTCCTGGAACAGAATCTGTCGCCGTCGAGTTTGAAAGAGCTGCGACGAGCCAGCGTTTGCACCAAACTGAGGACGGAGGCGGAGCCAGGACGGCGAGCACGAGGTATCCTTGTATGTATGTTCTAAGGCGGAGTCAAGTGTGTGACCTACGACCTCGTACCATGAAAACAACATGTGTTCACATGATCATGATTTATTGCATTCGGCACCAATTTTAGTGTTCAAATGCACATTTCTAAATTGAAGCATTTTTGAACAATATTGTAGAAAAAGATTCAGTCGTTTCATCTGGAAGTCTGAGAACTCAGGTTTATATCCTCCTCCTCTTCATCTCAAAGCACAAACCTCGCTATTAAAGACAGTGAAGAGGAGGAGTCGAGGACTGGAGGAGGACTGGAGGAGGACTGGAGGAGGAGTGAAGGAGGA
>BJKM01000325.1:37233-42233 GCA_015082035.1 Chaenogobius annularis
CCCCCCCCCCTTTATCAGGAGGGCCCCCCTGTGGGCGGGGCTTACCAGATGACTGCAACTGAATCTTTTTCTACAATGGAACACTCGTGGACGAATGAGGGATTACACCCACTATATTTTCCAACGTTTGAACATGTTTTATTATTTCACAAAGCGACTTCAATGATTTTAAACTCCAAAGTCTGACGTAGTCTTTCATGTTGAATCTGTGGTCACATGGTCAGGCTCAGGCGTGATCTCAGCAGAGCTCCGCCCATTCTGATTTACCCAGCATGTTTTGGTTCTTTGTGTTTAGCAGAGTAATTCACTTTGACTGTAAGCACAGGATTATGAACACATGAACCCTTCTGTTTCAGGCGCCTGCTCGGAGCCTCGTTCCCACGACGTCTCTGCGGAGTCGGCCTCAAAAAAACCAAAGACTGAGACGCCCTCAAAGAACCAGGTCCAGACCCCAGGTCACGCTTGAGGTTCAAGCTGAGGTCCAGGTCCAGACCGAGGTGTCTCCTGAGGACTTCCCTCCTGATCTGGAGCAGACCATCTCGGGTGAGTCAGCTGCACATTTGAACATAGTGGAGGGTCCCCAATGAGGTCATGGAAAGTGGACAGCCTGAAGAGGTCATGCATATAACGTGTGTGTCACGAAAGTCCCCTGGTCCTGGTCCTGGTCCTGGTTGTCTCGCTTGTGCTGCTTTGTTCGTGTTAGACTCAGATTATATCCTTAACACGTTATTTCATCAAATGGAAAAACCCTGGTGAATGAATGAGTGAATGTTTGTCTGTGTCTCTGTGTTTCCCTGTGACCAGCTGGCCCCTGTCCAGGGTGGACCCGCCCAAAGCCCAAAGTCACTGCACTCATTGATATTTTCATGCAGTTGTGGTCAGCTGGAGTCACAAACCGTGTCTGGGCTCATGCTGTGGACCCAGTTACGGTGGTTCTGGAGTGTAACTGTCATGTCTGTGTCGTCAGTGTTGTCCGAGCGGTGAAGGACAAGAAGACCCTCCTGGAGAAACTCTCGGAGACCGTGGTGGTTCTGCAGAAGGAGACGGAGGCGCGAGCTTCTGGGGCACGCTCGGTCTTCAGCTCGCCGCCGTGGCCCTCATGATCGGCTCTGGACCAGGACGTCAAGACCGTGACAAGGCTTCACCGAGTCACGGCCAGGTCTGAAGTCAACTTACTGCGGCGTTTCCTGGTCGAGTTCAGCAGGAGCTCATGAACGTCCAGGGTTCAGAGCTCATGAACGTCCAGGGTTCAGGGAGCTCATGAGTCCAGGGTTAGGGAGCTCATGAACGTCCAGGGTTCAGGGAGCTCATGAACGTCCAGGGTTCAGGGAGCTCAGGGAGCCCTCATGACGTCAGGATTCAGGGACTCATGACACGGCGAGCTCATGAAAGTCCAGGGTTAGAGCTCATGAACGTCCAGGGTTAGAGCTATGACGTCCAGGGTTCAGGGAGCTATGAACTCCAGGGTTCAGAAGCTCAGAAGGAGCTGTCAGGGATGCTCATACGTCCAGGGTTCAGGAGCTCGAACGTCAGGGTTCAGGGAGCTCATGACTCCAGGGGTTCATGGAGCTCATGAACGTCCAGGGTTCAAGAGCTCATGAAACTCCAGGGTTCAGAGCTCATGAACGTCCAGGTCACGAGGTCATGAACGTCCAGGGTTCAGCGAGCTCATGAACGTCCAGGGTTAGAGCTCATGAACGTCCGGGTTCAGGGCAATAACTCGGGTTAGGGAGCTCATGAACGTCCAGGTTCAGGGTTTCAGGGAGCTCATGAACAGTCCAGGTTCACGAGCTCATGAACGTCCAGGGTTCAGTCTATGAACGTCCAGGTTCAGGCTGATGGTCAGGTTCAGAGCTCATGAACGCCAGGGTTCACGAGCTCATGAACGTCAGGTCAGGGTTCAGGGTTCAGGGAGCTATGAACGTCCAGGTTCAGAGCTCATACGTCCAGGGTTCAGAGCTCATGACGTCCGGGTTCAGGGTTCATAACTCCAGGGTTCAGGGTTCAGAGCATGAGTCAGGTTAGAGCTCTAGTCCAGGGTTCGGGTTAGGGAGCTATGAACGTCCAGGGTTCAGGGTTCAGGAGCTCATGAACGTCCAGGGACACTGCAAGCAAAACTCGATGTCTGTTTGCTCTCTTCACATTTAACCTTTGACCTGAAACATAGCAGTCCAGTCTTTTTTAAAGATGTTTTTTCTCCATTGAATCCACTTCCTCCACAGACTTCTCTGGACATGCTCCTCCCACAGAGACAAAGATCAGGCTAAAGTGGCTCCTACACAACCAAACCAGTGGGACTCTTATCGGGTCTGACCCCGGTCCTCTGGTTTGTGTCTGGTCCAGGTCCCGGGTCTGAAGCCCTGGTGGACTTGCTCGGGTCTCAGGGTCCTGTCTGTCTGTTCGACTGGTGTCCTTCTGGGACGGCGGAGTCTGCGATCTGAGCGCCATGAGCCTGTTCTGCAGCAGCGCAGGAGGGGGGCCTAGAGGCAGTTGTGGGGTCCAGGGGGGCGCTAGAGGTCAGTGTGGGGTCGTCCAGAGGGGGCGCTAGAGGTCAGTGTGGGGTCCAGGGGGGGCGCTAGAGGTGGTGGGGTCCAGAGGGGCGCTAGTCAGTGTGGGTCCAGGGGAGTGCTAGAGGTCAGTGTGGGCCAGGGGGGCCTAGAGTCAGTGTGGGTCAGAGGGTCAGAGGGTGGGGCGCTAGAGGTCTGTGTGGGGTCCAGAGGGGGCGCTAGAGGACAGTGTGGGGTCCAGAGGGTCCAGAGGGGGCGCTAGAGGTCAGTGTGGGGTCCAGGGGGGGCGCTAGAGGTCTGTGTGGGGTCCAGAGGAGGCGCTAGAGGTCAGTGTGGGGTCCAGGGGGAGCGCTAGAGGTCTGTGTGGGGGTCAGAGGAGGCGCTAGAGGTCAGTGTGGGGTCCAGGGGGGGCGCTAGAGGTCAGTGTGGGGTCCAGAGGGTCCAGAGGGTGGGGCGCTAGAGGTCTGTGTGGGGTCCAGAGGGGGCGCTAGAGGTCAGTTCGGGGTCCAGAGGGGGGCTAGAGGACAGTGTGGGGCCCAGAGGGTCCAGAGGGCAGAGGGGGCGCTAGAGTCAGTGTGGGGTCAGAGGCGTCCAGAGGGGGCGCTAGAGGTCAGTGTGGGTCCAGAGGGCCAGAGGGGGCGCTAGAGGTCAGTCCACACCTCCTACCTGACCTCCACACTTCCTCCCACCACCTCCCCTGACCTCCACACCTCCTGACCTGACCTCCACACCTCCTGACCTCCACACCTCCTGACCTGACTTCACCTCCTCCTCCACACCTCCTGACCTGACCTCCACACCTCCTGACCTGACCTCCTGACCTCCACACCTCCTGACCTTCACACCTCCTGACCTCCACACCTCCTGACCTCTACACCTCCACACCTCCTCACCCCTGACCTGACCTTCCACACCTCACACCTCCTCCTGACCTCAGACCTCCACACCTCCTGACCTCACACCTCCTGACCTCACACCTCCTGACCTCACACCTCACACTTCACACCTCTGACCTCCACACCTCCACACCTCCTGACCTGACTCCTCACACCTCCTGACTCCACACTCCTGACCTGACCTCACACCTCACACCTCCTGACCTCCACACCTCCTGACCTCCACACCTCCTGACCTCACCTCCAACACCTCCTGACCTCCACCTCCACACCTCCACCTGACCTGACCTCCTGACCTCCCACACCTCCACCACCTCCTACCTCCATCCACACCTCCTGACCTGACCTCCACACCTTCTGACCTGACCTCCACACCTCCACACCTCCTGACACCTCCACCTCCTGACCTCCACACCTCCTGACTCCACACCTCCTGACCTCCACACCTCCTCACCTCCTGACCTCCACACCTCACACCTCCTGACCTCCACACCTCACCTCCTGACCTCCACACCTCCTCCTGACCTCCACACCTCCTGACCTCCACACCTCCTGCCGCCTCGAGATGTGTGCATCACGTCACCACTGAACTCCCTCGAGAAGGCGCCGAATTCTTTTCGTACTTGATTTGACTTGTTTTAAAAGCCGCGTTTTGACCTCACTTTATGTCGATAATATCATGTAGAAGTTTCCCATGACGTGTTGTATGTGGAGAAGACAGAAGTGAAACTTGAACACGGGTCGGCCCACGTGAGAATCGGCTGCGACTCACTTTTTAAGTCGGATTTACCCCGTTCTAACGGTGTGTTTGTATATTATTGGCATCAGGTGTCAGGGGGCGTGGTTAATCCTGGTCCTCAGAGCTCAGATGTTCTCGTGTCTCTCCTCAGATGCTGCAGCTGCTCACAGGTGTGGGCACAGCGCCTCCTCTGGTCGAAGGTCAGGTGGTGCGGGAGGTGTTTGCCAGCATCAGCTCTGCCACACCCTCTGGCTCTAGGGGCCTCCTGGGGGCCATCCCCGCGGCCCTGGAGCTGCTGCTGCAGCACGAACGACCCGAACGACCCGAACGACGACACGACAGAGAACAAGAGGCCCAGAGCGAGGAAACCCAGAGCGAGCAGGACCAGAGCGAGGCCCGGGGGCTGGAGCCGGTCCTGTCCCGTCTGGAAGAGGTCCGGTCCAACCTGGAGTCTGCTCGCTGCGGTCTGAACCTGGTCCGGGACCTGAAGGGCATGCGCTCGGTGCTGGAGGAGGTGCGCTCCAGTCTGCAGCCCGTACGCTCCGTCCTGAGGGAAGTGCGAGGTCTGGAGGAGCTGAGAGGTCCAGACGAGGCCCACGACCCAGAGGAGGCCTCAGAGGAGAGCTCTGGTCTGGAGCAGGTCCGGGCCGGGCTCCTGGTCCTGTCCTGGCTCCTGTCTCACTCCGAACTGAAGGAGGCGCTAGAGTCCAGCGAGCTGAGCTGTGTCCTGAAGAAGTGTGTGTCTGAAGGAGTTCATCCAGCGCTGGCTCTGAGCGTGTTGAGGACCACGGCCTCCGGTGAGACGCACACACACACACACACACACATGCATGCACACACACACACACCACACACACC